>PVHP010011374.1:0-45449 GCA_004024765.1 Zapus hudsonius | reverse complement strand
AGAGGCATGGCCAGGAGAACCTGGCTGAATACTAGGCTATCCATGGTCCCCTGTCACAAGGACTGATCCAGACGACCCATGGAGGAGGTTATCCAGTGGAGGGGGGAGGGGAGGGCAGTGGGGAATTGGGGATAACAACTCATTGTTTGCCCACTAAATGTTGTAACTCATTATGGACAATAAATTTAAAAAAAAAGAATGTGGCTTGATAATTTTAGGGTCTTATAAATCAAAACTAAACATAGCTGTTCTCATCTGCATGCCAATATGTTTCAGGCCAAAATGAATAGAGAATCAATGTTCTTGACATAGAAAGTAAACAAAAACCAGTGTCCAAGTAAAGGCCAATGGAACTTCAGCCTTGTTGTCAGGATCAAATGAAGCGATGATCTTCCCCAGTAAGAGGGGCTATAGAGTATTGGTGACTTACCCTATATTTAATAAAATGCCAAAAAAAGAATTTAGCTAAAAAGCACTGGACAGTTTGGGTATGGGATTTCTTTTGTTTTGTGTTTTCCAGGTAGGGTCTCACTCTAGCCCAGGCTGACCTAGAATTGTCTCAGGGTGGCCTTGAACTCACTGTGATTCTCCTACTTCTTTTGGGATTAAAGGCGTGTACCACCACGTCTGGCTGAGTATAGGTTTTGAAGCCAGTTCGCTTCTCCATTTTTGTTCCAACTTTTCAGATAGAAAATCATTCAAATCAAAAGATGGTGATTGACAAGTGTCGCAGTCAGCCAAAAGCCGCTGGATGAAATCTCCAAATCAGGCACAGTTTATAGGAGGAAATGATTTATTCAAGCTACAGATCCAGGGGAAGTCCCATAAAAGTGACAGAGGCTGGTCCTCTTTCACAGGTCCAAGCAGAGAGAAAAACCCATCATCTACACCACACACACACAGAGAGAGAACAGGGAACAGGCAGGAGGGCAGGGAGAGAATTTCTTTCCTTTTATATAGCCTTAGGGTGGGGTCTTACAACCCTTCCCCAGACTTAATGGCTTCCTGAGTCTCTGGAATTTCCTTCTTGCACTGCCCACACAGGAAAGGAAGTTTACTTTCAGCTTCTTTGAGCTTCTTTACATTCTTCCCCCTACTGAGAGTCTGCCTTCCTATAAACATCCTCAGAGACCTACCCAAGATAATTAAAAAGATCAAGTTGACAACAAAATCTAACCATCAAAAGTCCACCCCTTCAAACCATATCTCCTTACATCATACTTAATCATACTTAATTTCCAAATGAAAACAGTAACAAGACCATGATTCTGCGTAACACGGTGAAACTGTCTCATGTACAACTGGAAACACATAATCTCCTCCCAACACAAGGCAAGTTCCCTTAACATAAGAGTTTTGTAAAATCAAAACAAGTTACATTTAATGGCACAGAGCAAACATTTCCAACTGCTATGAGGCATAACAAGGAAAGACTGGGCCAATGCAAACTCAACAAACATCAGCAAACATCCACATCTTCAGTTTAAGTCCCATAGCAAAACCAGTGACTGACAGTCTCCAGATTTTCCAATTCTGTCCCTCCAGCTTGGCTGAGTACCTGGGGAAACTTCCATCCCAAGCCAACAGTGCTCCATGGTAGCCCTTGCAAAGTCCTGGTATGTCCAAAACATCTTCGGGTCTCCTTTGCAAACCACAGTCCACCTTCCAATGGCTTCACTTGCCAATCAGGGATTTCATGCCCTGTTCCAAATGCTGCATCTCAGCAGCGTCTCCTGGAACCTTGTGCACTTCACAACCCACTCCAAGCATGCATTTCTCATGCTTCCAAAAGCAATACCAGGTATGCAGGACACAGCCATGTTGTTAATTCAGGGACAAAATACACGTGACCTTGAAGAGCAGATTCCTTTCTTTCAGTGATTTCCTTTTCAAAGAGTTTGCACAGTCCATCTATCTGTCCTTCCTGGGTGGAAACACTTCAGGCATCTCTCTATTGTCTTAATGTAAAGTAGTTGGACCATAATCAAAAGCCAGTCTCTGCCAGTAAGTTAAACTTGCTTTAAGGTTTTTCTAACTTTAAATCTTAAAGTCTCAGTCCCATATCCATAGCCAAACACACAGTCCATTACTAAAATTTAACCTTGTCAAACTCTCTGGGCATGGGCAGTAGGACACATTCACTTCTTGAACAAGTCACACACTTCTATTAAGGTTTTCTGCAGTCTCTCCCTCCCCATAGAAAGTTCACAGGCCAAGCCTTGAAATGCAATTCTCTCTGCACTGAGCATTTCCAAATTCTCACCAGAATAGTCTATAAAACTTGGCTTACCGCTCTGGAAGACATTTTCAGTTGTAAGTACCAAGTCCATATCCATTCCTCCAGCATAAATTCCAGAAGATCAAAATCCACATGGTCAGATTCATCTCAGTGAATCACCCCACTCCTGGTACCAAATCTGTCGCAGTCAGCCACACGCCGCTGGGATGAAGCTTCAAACCAGGCACAGTTCATGGGAGGAAATGATTTATTCAAGCTACAGATCCAGGGGAAGTTCCATAAAAGTGAAAGAGGCTGGTCCTCTTTCACAGGTCCAAGCAGAGAGAAAAACCCATCATCTACACCACACACAGAGAACAGGCAGGAGGGCAAGAAGAGAATTTCTTTTCCTTTATATAGCCTTAGGGTGGGGTCTTCCCCAGACTTAATGGCTTCCTGAGTCTCTGGAATTTCCTTCCTGCATGGCCCACACAGGAAAGGATGTTTACTTTCAGCTTCTTTGAGTTTCTTTACATCCTGCCCCCTACTGAGGGGCTGCCTTTCTGTAAACATCCTCAGAGACCCACCCAAGATAATTAAAAAGATCAAGTTGACAACAAAACCTAACCATCACAGCAAGTATCTGAAAATTCTAGCAGTTTTCTGTATCCTTTATTCAGGATTGGCTTGGTCTAGCTGAAAAATAAAACTTGGATAGAAAATTAGCTCCTTCCGAATCCGGGTATGGTGGACCACGCCTTTAATCCCAGCACTCAGGAGGCAGAGGTAGGAGGATCACCATGAGTTTGTAGGAGTTCAAGGCCACCCTAAGACTACAGAGGCAATTCCAGGTCAGCCTGGGCTAGAGTGAGACCCTACCTTGAAAAAAAAAAAAGAAAAAGAAAAGAAAGTAGCTCCTTCCAGGGGTTCCTGGCGGAGTAATGTGGATTTGACCTCCTGCCTGCCTGTGCTCTCCGCCTTCCAGCTCTTCATCCACATCTATCACAGCTGGACTCTGCCTGGGCTCAGGCAGACAACAGCCTCCCTGCAGTGGTACCCCCCATTTTGTCCTTGGGTGTGGGCTACAACTCTGGGGCCCCCAACATTGAGGATCCCTCCAGAGCCTCGTCTGGCTCATCCATAGCCTTTTTAAGGCTCCTTATGAGCCTCCATAGGCTCTTCTTCAGTCAACTTGGACTTCCTTCAGGCCTCCTTAGGCTCCCCCAGTTCCTTCTTTGACTCCTCAGTCAGCTTGGACTTCCTTCGGGCCTCCTTAGGCTCCCCCAGAGCCTTCTTTGTCTGCTCAGTCCACTTGAACTTCTTTAGAGCCTTCCTGGGCTCCTCCCAAGCCCTTGTAGGCTTGCTTCTGAGGGTCCTCACACTCCAGCTCACACTCTTGGTCTTCCTGACTGTTTCCACATCTTCTTCCTTTAGTTTCTAGAGGTTTGGTTACAGTTACCTCTTTAGGGTCCCTTTGACCAGGAGACTAAACAGTGTCTTTCCTACATCAAAATACAGCTTCGAGCTGGGTGTGGTGGCGCATGCCTTTAACCCCAGCACTTCAGAGGCAGAGGTAGGAGGATCACCATGAGTTTGAGGCCACCCTGAGACTGCATAGTGAATTCCAGGTCAACCTTGGCTAGAGTGAGACCCTACCTCAAAAAAATTTTAAAAATAAATAAATACAGCTTTGAAAGCTGAAAAATTTTAAGATACGAGCCTCAACACATCCCGCCAAACCTAAGATCTCAACCTGATCCTGTAAGGCTCAGGCTGGTCTATGGTATAGCACAGACACCTTAAGAGACTTGCTGTGTCATAGAGTCATGCTATGTCACAATTGCATTAAATTCTACATGGGGGAGGGGCTAACTGCTTTGCCCAAGATTTGTTATGTCTGGTACTTGTTCTAATTTGTGTGTTTTAGGTGTGTGTGTGTGTGTGTGTGTGTGTGTGTGTGTGTGTCTGTCTGTCTGTCTGTCTGTCTGTCTGTCTCAGACATAATGACGAGTGGACAGTATGCAAACTAAGTAAACTAAACCTGCCCCCTTTTAGCTTTCCTAGTTTTCCTTTCAAGGTTTTTGGTGTGAGGATTGTGTGCCCAACTGCTGGGTTTTAAAGAGTCATGCATTTAATTCCTGAACTCTGTTGTCTAAAAGCAAAAACACAATGAAGTTAAAATTTTTTAAAGTCTAAGCAAAATTAAAAATTTTGACCTAATTATTGTCTCACCTTCTAAAGGCAAGGGTGCTTACATGTGAATTACTGTTAACTTCTGGTCACCCAAGTATAATACATATTAAGAGTATTGCATGGTTAGGGTCAAGATGGCGCTGGTACAGGAACGTTAGAATAACTAGGGTAAAAAAAAGTAATAGAGAGATTGCAAAACTCACTTTTTTATTGGAAAAACCTATAGTTAGCTGTAGCAGAGACTCTAGAGTGTAGAGCACCTGGCACAGACAGCCTCAGCCGGCATCCTGGGAGCCACAGCTCCAGCAGAGCTGGGAGCCTGAAATCAGTGGAGTGAGATTGTGCAGCAGAGCAGCAGCAGAGCTTGCCACAGGCGAACCAGACACCACAGTGACCTGCTAGGGAACCCGCCACCAGTACATCCACACCGTGGCTGCCAGCCCACCTGCCGGGAACCCAATGACCCATGGGACTGTGTCCCATGGGACTGTGTCCGCAGCTCCAGCAGCGTGAGGCAGTGTGCGCCACAGGACCAGAGGAAAAGACTGCAGAGGACAGCTTCTCCCCAGAGGTCAAAACACTTATAAAGTCTGGGGAGGGTGCTTGGGGGGGCTGCAGAATATCAGAGGGGTGCAGAGGATAGGAGGAGGGGAGGGAGCTGTGCGTGGAAGCAGGTCGGGCCCACCACAAACTGGGCTAAGGAGAGCCTAGAGGCTAGAGGTGCTGCTCGTAGTGATGGACCTGCTTGCTGCAGGCTGGTGAACAATCACTGGGCTCTTTTTTTTTTTTTTTTTTTTTTTTTTTTTTTGGTGTGTGTGTGTGTTTTGTTTTTTTTTTTTTTTAATATTTCAAGTGATTTATTTTTCTCTTATACCAGGCTTGCACCTGTTTTTCTTTCTTTTTTTTAATAGTTCAAGTGGTTTATTTTTCTTTTATATCAGGCTTACACCTGGCTTTTTTTTTTTAACAAATAAAGGAATTTGAGGACAGTGATAATACGACCAATACAAGGCTCTCACTGGGCTTTTGAGCCTGGGCAGCTGGGGCTGGGTCGGAGTGTGGAATCAGCACAGGCCTACCATGTACTGAGCCAAGGAGAGCCTAGAGCCTAGAGTCACTGCCCCTAGTGGGAGAGGTAGCATTCCAGATCTGCTTGCTGCAGGCTGGTGAAAAATCACTTGGCTCTAGAGTTTGGGGTGCTGGGGCTGTTTCTACTGCTGCATACCAGTTGGGGACAGGGGCCTATGTGGTGGCTCTAAGACTAAGTAATCACATAGAAAGGGATCCAGACGGGTAAAGATCTGAGCCTGTCTGGGGGTAGGACACCCTGACAGGAAATATCTCTGTTTAAGGTCAAACCTGGTGATCATTCCACTGGTAGCGGGGTGTGCTGAACAGCACTCCCCAGGGGGCCTGAGTCCAACCCTAGGTAGATAACAATAGATTACTGTCAGGCACCTGCCAGCACCTACTAGGGGGGCAATAAGGGGATTCCTACAACCCAACCAGCAGAGACTCCGAGGGGAAGGAGGAACAAATAGATAAACCCTGACGACTCCTGAGTCTCAGTAATAAGACACAGCAGAGTACACAGATAAAGAAGAACTCTGACTTCTATATTATACTACATACCAGACAGCAACCCAGAAGGTCAGGCACTCCCATAACCACAGCAACTAACACCATCTGTGGTTACAACGATATCCCAACCTTAAAGGCACACAGAGCACTGATCGCTTACCCAACAAATCTAGTTTGACCACAAGTAAAAAACAAAAATAAAACAAACAAACAAACAAAAACAATCCTACTCTCCTACCCAGACATGGGCAGAAACCAAGAGAAAAAAACACAGAAATTAAAGATGGAACTCCCCAACTCAGGATCTCTACTCCCACAATGGAATAGGAAAGTGACAAAGAAGTGGAGATAACAAAAATACAATCCCAAAGAGAGAATAATATGACTCCTGACCACAACTGCAATGCAAACATGAAGCAGTTAATGGCTGATATGGAAACTATGAAAAAAGACATAAATGAGATGAAGCTCACCAACACAAGCATAGACTTCAGACTGAACTTAATGGAGAGAAATATGAATGACTTCAAAAACACATTAAATAAATTGAAGGTGAACCAACTACGGGAGGAGCTAGACAATCAATTGATTAAGTTTGATGAGGACTTAAGAAAACTTAAAAATGATTTTCAGGAATCTTTAGCAAAAACAAAACTAGACTGAAAATTAGAACTCACCAAAGATTTGGAGACTATAAACAAAATTATAGCAGAAACCAAAAATGAAACAGAGTTGTTAAAAACCTCCTTTGAATCAATCAATCCCAGAGTTGACAACCTGGAGGATAGATTCTCAGACCTTGAGGACAAGACAGAAGGAATTAATAAGGATGCCATAGGTTTCAATAAATTCAAGAAATCTTGTGAACAAAATATGAGGGATCCATGGGATACCATAAAGAGGCCCAATATTAGAATCATGGGGATCCCAGAGGGAGAAGAATCCCAGGCCAGGGACATAGGAAATATTTTCAACAGAATTATTCAATTAAACTTCCCCTATCTTGTAGATGTTGGTATTGCTTACGGAGGGCACGGAGGACAAAGGGTTAAGAGGGTGTTGAATGAGGTCAGAAACCCTGGTGGCTAACCCCGGTAGGCGTTTCCCTATCTCCACCCTCAACTCTGAGACTCCCAACCCCCCCAGAAGCATGCCATATAGACCCAGGTTTGCACCCCAGCTGTGCCTAGAAGGTGGCAGTTCTACCCACACCATCTGATACATGCCCAAGCTCACGTCCACATGCAAAGCAGGTATTCACAAGTTACTGATTTCTGCCAATCCCCGTTGTCCATTTCTTTCCCTCCCTCTTCCTCATTTTCTATTTAACCCACGATGCTGCTACAATAATGAGAGATTGGGATTTCTTATCATGGGACTTGTTGCCATGGATGCTTTTTCCCGGGTCTTTGCCTGTTACTGTGCTGTAACACATGGGGAACCGTGTTTCCCCTAGGAAGCCATGCTTCCAGAGCTGAACACACACAGAGCTATAACACTTCTGTGGGTTCTCAGGCCCACGGACATGCCTCCGTGGGTGCCCAGTTTCAGGTCCCCCGCTGCTGCCACCACTGCAACCATTGGACCTGCTGCAGCCATCGGACTCGCAGCCATTGGACCCGCCACAGCCATTGGACCTGCCGCTGCTCTGAGCATGCCAGCTCCCTCCCTCGCTGCGGTCACCTCTGTGCCACAGATATGGAGCGGGCTCGCGCCCTGGTGCCAGCCTCATTAGCCCGGCAGCCACTTCCAGAGCAATAACCCAGAGCGGTTCGAGCCCCGGTGCCTCAGGAGCCACCCACAGAGCTGTGACACAGAGCGGTCCCCGGAGTGGTCTGCGCCCTGGTGAGCCAGCTGGACACGCCTCCACCCACCACCGGGATTGGCGCCCTGCCCAGTGGACCCGTTCCTGTTCCTTTTTCTTTTTTTATTAAAACAACAAGAGAAAGCCCACTCAACATTCAAGGGGCCCAGAGGACTCCAAACAGACAGAACCTGAGGAGGAATTCTCCAAAACACATTTTAATTAATATGCCAAACAGAAAGTAAAGAAAAAATACTCAAAGCTGCAAGAGAAAAGAAACTCATCACCTATAAAGACAAACCCATCAGACCTACCTCAGACTTCTCATTAGACACCATGAAAGCCAGAAGGGTTTGGAACAATGCTCTTCAAGAACTAAAGAAGTATGGCTTTCAACCTAGGCTACTGTACCCAGCAAAGCTATAGATGGAGAATTGAAAGTGCTCCATGAAATAAACCAGCTCTTCGATTATTTGAACACAAAGCCAAAATTACAGAAGATTCTACAGGAGATATTCCACGCAGAAGAGATAAGCAATCTATCTCAGACGAGTAATAGAGATCAGGCACGGCAATCACAATCAGTGTTATAATAATAGCAGCACAGACACCAACCCACATAAACCCTCCAACATGGCAGGGCTTAAAGCAAACCTCACAGTTATAACCCTGAATATAAATGGATTTAACTCCCCTATAAAAAGACACAGACTAGCAGGGTGGATCAGAAAAATGGACCCTTCCATAGAATTTCGCCAATTCAGGAACGTGTATCTTAATTAACCTATACTGATCTCACTCTCCCATGAAGATTCTGTTTGTATTTTTCAGAAGGCTCCTAGAGAGCTGGGGCTCTTCCAATCCTACCAATGAGCCACAGGCTGATAGCTGTCTTCCTGGCAAGAGATGAACCACCCTAAACCTACTGTGGAGGATCCACATGGAACCCCACAGGCAGTGATGGGATAAGCAAGAGACCTATAATCACAGCTAATCGGTCAACCCAGGATAAGCCAGCAAGACAGACACCAATGATTTTTAACACAGCCTAAAGCAGAAGTACAGAGAACCCTAAGACCTCAACAATAAAGTAGCCTTAATATTCACCCACCATGACTCAGGGAACTGAGTGGAAGAGGGGGCAGAAAGATTGTAAAAGCCATGGTGGAGGAGAATATTCAGGGACATGCCCTCCCCCAGGGACAACATACAAAGGGGGGGGGGTGGAACTGGGTTGACTCCTAGGCTATTCACAATCCCCTACCCCATGGACTGATCCAAACTGCTCACAGAGGAGGAAATCCAACTGATTGGAGACAGGGAAGAGGGAAATAGGGGAATTGGAGACATCAACACATTATTCTCTTATTAAGTGTATCTAATTATGGATAAAAAAAGGGTATTTCATAATTCTACGAAGACAGAAATATTGAATCTAATTAAAGGAGAATCCAAACCCCAGACAGAATTCCCTGGGGACAATTACAGAAAGCTCTCTCATGCACACATGCAAGTATGCAGGGCAGGGATGGGTGAAGATCAAGCAGAGAGACCCTTGGAGCAGGGCAGGAGGAGTGGAAGCACCTGGCAAAAGACAGGAAGAAGGAATGCAGAGGTGATGAACCTTCCTACTAGAAGCCGACACTGTGCATCCTCCAGGAATAAGAACCTCCAGAAAATGACCAATAAGTTGTCATGGTGCCTGCCACACTCCAGCTGCAGCTTTGTTTAGCCCTCGAATCCTCCTGGAGAAAAAGGGTAAAGGCACCCACCCTTCTGTGTCATAAGGGAACTCAGGCATACCTCAATTTCAGTGGATGGGGGAGGGACCAAGCCCCAAGATAGAGCTGGAAGCAGGATCTAAGTGTGAGAATCCCATAGGCAGAGCTCTGGTATCCAGGACTCAATGTAGAGGATGCCACAGTATGTCACTGCTGTATCCCTGAGGCCTGACCTAGGGAACAGAAATGTGGAACCCACCAGGTATCCAGTGTCCCTCCAGCTTGGAGGTTCATTCATGCCTGTCTTATGTCTCAAGACTTGCCCACGGCCTACAGAGCCAAGCAAGTGGTTTTGCCTGCAGTTGAGTCAGTTTTACCTCCTGATTTCTGGAGGCCAGTCAAGTCATTGTTTCTGTACTTTTCTCCAAGTTAAAATCCATTGTGACCCCTTCTTAGGTAAAAAAGAGTTAATTTTCACTTCCAGTGTGTGTGGGGGGAGGGGGAGGGAAAGAGGGTAGAGAGGAGGTTTTTCTCTGGGACAGAGTAATGAAACCACTAGTGCTAGCTGTAAACAAATAGATCCATCAATGTTTCAGTTTTCTCCAAGAGCAAGGACAGCCACCATTGCTTAGTAATTAGAACACTACTGCAGGCCTTTCTGAGGCCATAGTAAGGCACAGAAGTTGCTGGGATCTGGAGCCACCTTGGAATGACAACCAACCAGCATCCTGGAGCCTGGGAAGAAGCCTAGAGACTACCCTTAAACCCACCCTCTGGCCTCCCAGCTACTTTGTTGGCTCAGGGTAGGAACCCTGGGCAGCCCCATAGCCCCATGATCACCAAACCTCGGGGTAAGGCTTGCTCTCTCTACCATGTCCTGCACAAAGTTCAGTGGACACAGGAAGGCACACTCTCTCCTTTCTGGTCCAGAGCAGCCCAGGCTGACTTAGGTAGCAGAGTTCTGTGGTCACAGCAATCTTGAGCTATATTGGAAGGCACCACCATGAGGTTTGCCTGTCGCCCTCTGTTATCTGTTCTCTCTTGTTCTGCAACAACTGGGAGGATGCTATATGGCTGAGGAGTGGCCCTAATTCTTTCGATTTCCAGATCTCCAGAGCTTCCAGGTGCTGGCATTTGGGGGCAGGGAGGGTTCGTGAACCTGCTGAGGATCTGCAGGCTGGTCTCTGGTATCTTCTCCTTCAGGAGCTGCCCAGCTGGTCCCTATTGTCTTCTTCAGGTTTTTTGACTTTTGGAGGCTGGTGTGAATGGAGAATCCTTTCTCTGCAGCTCTGCTTGGGCTAGGCCAAGCATGTGGCTCTTCTCAGCTGACTTCCAGAGCCAGGGTTGAAGCAATCTGGCTGGTTCCTAGAAGTTCTAGGTCTCTCCAGCTTCTCTGCTTGGACTAGTAATTTCTTACACACATTCACCTTTTGGTAGAAGAGTGTATTCTGCGGTTTCTCTCCCTCCGCCAGCCATGGTTGCTTTGGAATGGCTAAGACACCATCTTAACTGGAAGTTTCAGTGAACATTGTCTTAGTCCTTTCTATCTAGATTGATGGTTTATCCAGAACAAACAGTTCCTGTGATTCTGGAAGCTGGGAGGTTCAAGATCAAGGCATTGGTTAATTGGATGTCTGATGAGACCCTACTTCCTGGCTCTGTTCCTGTGTTCTCAAGTGACAGAAGAGGCAATACAGCTCTTGGGATTGCGTTTGTAAGGGCACTAATTCCATTCATGAGGATTCTATGATATGTCATTGTGGTAGTTTTGAATAAATGTCCCCCAAAAGAATTAAGGGTTTATTAAAATTATAAACTGTCTCCAGCCAGTTCTGGCTAGAGGAAATGTGTCACCTTGGCCAGATCCTAGGGTTCAGCCCTAAGGAATTTCTGGGGTGGGTCTGGAATTTTAGCCATAGATATGCAAAAAGCAGTCTGAGCTCAAGCCTGGAGTTCCTTTTGTTAGTTTGGAGTGTGCTTGCTTGTGGTGCTGGTGGTGGGCTTCTGTCTCTGTCTCTGCTTGCTTCTGTGAAAGGGGGCCAGTCTTTCCTTAACTTCTTCCCCTGGATCTGTTCAATAAATATTTTCCTCCCCATAATTATGCATGGTTTGGAGATTCATCCCAGCGGCGTATGGCTGACTACGACAGTCATCTTCCAACAGTACCACCTCCACAATCCCATCATTAGGGATTGCATTCTAATACTTGAATTTGGTCCTGGGAGTGGGGAGTATCTCAAACATTGTAGACATTAAATAAGAACCTGGAGAAAACTAACACATGATAACTACACTGACCTACAGACAAGCTTACAGCTAATCAATGAAATGATTGGTGAAAACATTCTCTTTAGGATGAACATAGTCACTAAAATAGGTACTGAAAACATTTCCTAGACATGAGCACTTGAGACTGAAGTAAGTATGGGAGCATAATCCTCTGAAAAAATAATAATGGTGTGAAAAGAAATTAATGGTGGGGCAGAAAGATTGAGAGCCTTGGTGGGGGAGAATGTCCAGAGACATGCCCCCCTTCAGTAACAACATACTAGGGCTGGTGGAACCGGGCTGTGTCCTAGGCTATCCATGGTCCCCAGCCCCAAGGACTGATCCAGACTGCCCTCAGAGGAGGATATCCAGCTGATTGGGGATGGGGAAGAGATGGGGCACTGGGGAACTGGGAATAACAACTCATTGTTTGCCCATTAAATAATGTAACTCATTATGGACAATAAAAAAAATTAATGGTGTAGAAAAGGGACTTTCTCTCTCATCCATTCATGCTCCAAGTTTGCATACATCCCTGTATCTCAGTTGTTCCTGCCTATACCCACTTGCAATTTCTTTTCAATGAAACCAAGAAATCAGGAAATAGAAAAGATAATACACCTGACATAAAACATTAAAAAAAAAAAAACCAAAAAGCTTAGTAACAAAATTAACATCTTTATTTTCTAGCCATTACCACAGTACTTGGTAAATATAGGCCCCTGAACCATCAAGTCTTGAGAACTTCAGGAGATGCAGTCTCCCAGAACTTCAAGGCATTTATTTACTGAAGAACAGACTGCAATGCCAATTCTCTGTTGACTATAACTTTAATCTTCATAAATAAAAATGTCTTCATAGAAGCACATCCATGTCCATTACTGTGATGCATGTTTTCCAGGAAGTTTGGTGTTCTACCGTGAATTATTTGCTCTCAATGCAACTCCATTTGCCAGTTTTCAGTAAAGTTCAGAGCTCTTATTAAAATTCAAGCCACTCTGTCATGTAAATACAATTAGATGGTGAAATCTCACCACCTTCATGGCAGTCATCAAAAACCTTTAAAAAAATCCAAAACAGTTTATATTTAAACTGAAGTTTTAAAATATGCCAACCCCATTTACTTAGAACAGCATTAAAAATTTTTTTTTCAGCTCTGTGTGGTGGCACATGCTTCTAATCCCAGCACTTGGGAGGCAGAGGTAGTAGGAAGATCGCTGTGAGTTCAAGGACAGCCTGAAACTTACATAGTGAATTCTAGGTAAGCCTGGGCTAAAGTGGAGACCCTACCTCAAAAAGCAAACAAAGCCGGGCGTGGTGGCTCACGCCTTTAATCCCAGCACTCGGGAGGCAGAGGTAGGAGGATTGTCGTGAGTTCAAGGCCAACCTGAGACTACAGAGTGAATTCCAGGTCAGCCTGGGCTAGAGCGAGACCCTACCTCGAAAAACCAAAAAAAAAAAAAAAAAAAAAAAAAAAAAAAAAAAACAAAACAAAAAAAAAAAAAAAAAAAAAAAAAAAAAAAAAAAAGCAAACAAACAAAAATTCAAATTGACAGGATTAAGACTGTATTGTCATATAGTACCTGCTCTGAGGCTTTTTAATGATACCAAGGCGACCATATTCACTTGCTCTCTGGGAAAAGGAGTAACATCAGCTAGCAGGAAGGAAGTCCTACATATATAAATGACTTAATTTTGAAAACATGGATACTTCATGTTTGGAAAGAACACTAAGGAGAATTCCCAACTGGGTAGTAGAGCTTAATGGTTAAGGGCAATGAACTCTTGCAGTGACCCAAGGACACAAGTGCCACAAGGACAGGGAGTACCTCTTGCCCTCCACCTGCCTCAGTGCTTCTAGTGTAGTGTTTCTGACCACTTGGGAACAAGTAGACAGAAGTACTAGAGCATGCTGGAACAAAGACATCATCTGTGTGTTTGAATCCGGGAAAATTCTCTCTTTTTTTTTTTCTTTTAGGTTTTTCCAGGTAGGGTCTCGCTCTAGCCTAGGCTGACCTTGAACTCATGGCAATCCTCTTACCTCTGCCTCCAAATGCTGGGATTGATGGCATTCATCAAGTCCAGCTTGCTAGTTACTTCTAAGGGGCATGCTCTTCCCAAGCCTAAATAACTTAAAAAAAAATTTTTTGGGGTGCTGAGGAATCAAACCTGGGGGAGAGGAGACCCTATACATGCTAAGAATATGCTGTGCCACTGAGCTACAGCTTGAGCCCTAAGTTCCTTCATTCTTCAGAGGACATAACAGCACTAGCTACAAGAACAAGAACATTAAATGAGACCACATAGGAAAATCATTAGAACATACCTGACCCACAACAAATCTCTACTACTTAGATGAATAGTTCTTATCAAAAAGTATATATTAAGGAGCCAAGAACAGAAGCTGCATGCCCTTAACCTGGTTATTCCAAGAAAGAATGCAAGATAAGATCTGTTAATAAAAATATTCATTAGGGAGCATGGAGGTTTGAGGGGCTCTTGGTCAACCCTGAGACTGGAAAAACGCTCTGAGTCTCTAAGTGGTACTTGCAGCTTGTGGTAGTAAACAGGCAAGGGAAGTAGCTTACACTTACCGGACAGAGTCCACAGGGTGCCCGCACCAAACCTGTGGGTGGGAGGATTGGGCTGACTGCCCTATACAGTTTCATATGTCCATCTACACTGCCAACTGTGCCTTCTTTTGCAGCGATGATAGTCATCTCCACTTTCCCATCATAAATGAGTGTATTCAAGATGGTTTCAATGTCCTCCATGGATAATTCTACCTAAAGAAGGGTATCATTAGAAAGCATACATAAGGGACAAGAAAACCTCCTCTTGGAGGACTTTATGAATCGCTGTTCAGTGACATGAGAAGAGTTATGAAAAACAGAGAGGGTGAACAATGGTCCAAGTTAGCAAGAACCACTGCAATAATAGGGACAAAAGTCTGGCCTTAACCAGGTGGGGTGATGCACCCCTTTAACCCCAGCACTTGGGAGGGAGAAGTAGGAGGATCATGGTGAATTCAAGGCTACCCTGAGACTACATAATGAATTCCAGGTTAACCTAGGCTAGAGCAATATCCTACCTTGGGAAAAAAAAAGTCTGGCCTTGTTTTGTTTGATGCTGATATTTCATCAATTCTAAGAAAAATTCAGAAGTCTTACACTGTAATATTTCTTGGGCACAGAGGGGACACAACAATGAACAACAAGAGGGGAGGCTAGGGACATAGGCCAATGGTAGATACTTGTCTAACATGTACCCTGGTTTCAATCCATATGACCCCCTCCCCACAAAAGGCACAAAGATGAAACAATCAAAAAAAAAAAAAAAACTACCCCAAGAATTTGATAGACATTTTTAAAATGCTTGAGCAGAAAAACTTTAGACATCAACCAACAATAATAATAATCCAAAGCCCTTGTTCTTTGTAAATATGAAATCTGGAGCTCAGGAAATGAAAATGACTTCCCCAAGTACTGTTAGTGTCTTGGCTGATAATGAAAAGCAGCAGGGTCCTCAGGTAAATGATGACACCACTTCCATGAGCATCAATAAACAGCACTTGGTGTTGGGACTGACACTTCCCACACTCAGTTGTCTCAGAGATAGTTAAGAACTTATCAGAATAGATTTTTTTCTTGGCATATGTGTGTGTGCAGTGTGTATGTGTATTTGTTTGTGTGGGGCTGTATATGCACATGTGTTTATATGCATATGGAGGCCAGAGGACAATCTTGGGTGTTTCCTCAGGAATGTCATTCACCTCTTTTTTGAGACAGGGTCTCTTGTTGTCCTGGAGCTCATGAATTAAGCTAGGCTGACTCCAGAGATCCTCCTGTTTGTGCCATCCCAGCACTGAGATGACGTGTGCACAATGCCACAGCTGGCATTCCATGTGGGTATTGGGGTTCAAACTCAGGTCCTCACGCTTAGCCCTATGAGAACAGTTTTGTCTTTGGGTAAAAAAAATGTACCTCCAGGCAGGCACTCTGCTGCTCTAGTTCCAAACTCAAGAACATTTCAGCTGGAGTCAGAAAGCAATGACCTCCTTTACCTGTGGCTTAGGGCAGTGGGTTCCCAAAGTGGGTTCTGAAGAATACCCACAACCCCCACCCGACAAGGTGCCTGGATCAAGTCGGTTTGAAGCAACTGCAAGCAACAGCCTTCCGGTGAAGAGAACATGTCATATGATGAGGCAAGAAAGTAAGCACTGACCTTACTGATTCCCAGCTCACAGATATATTTCCATACTTCATGTGACGAAGCAAATGAACTATTTCTTTGTATCATTGGATTCTGTTTACTTTCTCGTGCTGTTTCTGCCTGTCGGGGTTGAAGCAAGAGACCTAAGCAAGGATGCCAATCAATGCAAGTCACAGAGTCAAACCAACAGGATACATTTGATTTCATCAAAATTACCTATTTCAATATTTATTTTTTAATATAGATTTTATTTATTTATTTGTACACAGAAAGAGACAGAGGGAAGAAAGACAGAGAAAGAAAGAATGCGTACACCAGGGTCTCCAGCCACTGCAAAAGAACTTCGGATACATGCACTACTTTGTGCATCTGGCTTTATGTGGGTGCTGGGGAATTGAACTCAAGTCATCAGATTTTGCAGGCAAGCCCCTTACTGCTGAGCCATCTCTCCAGCCCCAATTTCAATATTTTAAGTCTTATATAACATATAAAATTAAGTATCTTTCATAAAGTAACTTTTTTGAAAGGGGTGGTGGTAGTGGTGTTTCATCAATTATATCGCACCTTGGTTTGTAGGAACTTGAAACACTGTTGGTTAAGCACCTCAACAAATTCAGATTCAAAATCTTGATCACTGTACCAGGCACCACCAGTCACAGAGCGATCTGGCTGCAGGTTATACAGCATATAGACTTTCTTTTTGGAGGCCTAGGAAAGAACATACACATTTCATGTTTTTATAATCATTTCAAAAAATTAAACTTTGAAAAATGAAGCTTATGTTTTAGAATAGTTTTAGATGTACAGAATTGTTGCAAAGATAGCAGAGTGACACAAGGTGGGTGGATGGGGCTTGTGCCTTTAACCTTGGTCAGAAGTGCACTTCAGCCAGCACTCCCCATCACGGACAGATTTTCAGTATTAGCACATTATGTAGAGTAGGACCACAATGACCACCCAGGATGCTCACAAGAAAGAACTATCAGTTTGGGCACAGTGCTGAGGTTCATTTTCCTCTGCCATGGCATCCCAATTCCTTAAATGACTGTAAAAATTTGTGCCATGGCTGGGCAGGGTGGCTTACATCTGTAACTCGGGCACTTGGGAGACTAAGACAAAAGGATCCTGCAAGATCCGCCTGAGGTCTCTCATAAAACAGGCCAAAGTACACATTAAGATTACTATTTGTGGGCTGGAGAGATGGCTCAGCGGTTAAGGCACTTGCCTCCAGTGCCTAAGGCCCCTGGTTCAATTCCCCAGGACCCACATATGCCAGACCCACAAGGTGGTGGCCCTGGTGCTCGCTCGCTCTCTCTCTCTCTCTCTCTCTTTATCTCTCTGCTTGAAAATGAATAAATAAAAAATATTAAAAAAAAAAAAAGATTACTATTTGTGTTGCACCTTCTATTGTTTCACCAGTCAATGCTTGTTAGACATGATAATTCTACTGTCCTTGGTAATCACTCATCTTTTTACCACCCTTTTCCATAATGCCATCTAGCTGGAATCACAGTGTGTAGTCTCTACATTGGCTTCTTTCACGGAGCACTAGGCGTTTAAGATCACTCCATGTTTTCATGATAGCTCATTTCTTTTTATCACTGGATCTTCCAGCTTGAGTTGAAGAAGGGAAAGCATGAATGTACTGTAAGAAACACACAAAGGTAGGGATCATTCTCAGACTTGCTCAATAATGTGTCCCAAGTACCCAGTGTCTGGCACACTCAACACTTTTCAGTGAGTAAGCTTACATGAGAACTAGGAAGTGTTCAAGGTTCCAAAGTTTGTTTTCTATAAAGGGATGGAGTGGTTAAGGCAGTAAGGGTGAAGTGGGCAGCAGCGACTCCAAGCCAGGCCAACAGGAGCTAAAACAGTTAAGTCTTTTCTGACTGCTTTTTTTGGTTGTTGTTTTTGGTTTTTCAAGGTAGGGTCTTGCTCTAGCCCAGGCTGACCTGGAACTCACTATGTAGTCTCAGGCCTCAAACTCATGGTGATCCTTCTACCTCTGTCTCCAGTGCCAGAATTAAAGGCATGCACCACCACTGTTTTAAATCACAACATAGATTAACAATAAAACCTTGACAGTACAATAGGAACAGTATTAAAAAGAATTTGGGGAAGAGAAAAGAAAACTACCCACTGCTACAGACTTGACAGCTTTGATGAGCTTTTTACTTTCCAAATTCTTTAGAATTTTGTTGATTTCTGTTAATGGCAAGTTACTTTTGTATCGAATATCTCTGCTCCATATTCCTGCAAAAAAAGTAAAGTAAAATAAGTTGAACTACAGTGTTTATGGACGCTTGTTTCTGTTACTAAACTACAAAATAAAGCCAATTACAAAGCTTTGAAGAGGTTTTTTTGTAGTATGTGTTTTAGGCAATATAAGAGCCTAAAGGTAAAAACCTTTGCTTAAAGAAACAAAAATAAGGCTAGGGAGACGGTTCAGTGAGTAAAGTGTTTACCAGACAAGCATGAGAACCTGAGTTCAGATCTTCAGATCCCACACAAAGCCAGACACCACAGTGAGCATCTGTATCCATGCACCGCAGGTGTGAGGGGACAGAATCCTGGGAAACTCCCAGGCTAGCTAGCCTGGTTTATGCAGCAGCAAACAAGACTTTGCTTAAACAAGGTGGAGAGTGAGGTTGTCCTCTGACCTCCACATGCATCCCATGGCACGCACATGCCAACACACACAAGAACATGAACACACACACACACACACACACACACACAAATTTAAAAAATTAAATCTTTTATTTGCAAGCAGAAAGAGAGGAAGAGAGAATAATCCAGATACACAAGTTACTTTGTGTATGTGGCTTTATGTGGATACTGGGAAATCGAACCCCGGCCATCAGGCTTTGCAGCCAAGAGCCATCTCTCCAGCCCCACACACAAAAAAATTTTTTTAATAAAAAATGACTGTCTCATAGGACTATTTTTGAAATGTTAACATATGAAATTATTTAATTTCAGATTGATTACATCAGACTTTTTCAAGCTAATTAATAACTCAAATAGATCCTAAAGTATAGTAATCTCAAGATTGCCATAGTTTCATTTTTTTGGTGAGTGTGTTTGTATAGTATATACAAATGCGTGCAGATGTGTGTACTCTTCGAGTACAGGTAGAGGCTGGAGGACAACCCTTTTCCTTGGGACTCTCACTGAACCTGATGCTGCCGTTTTCCATCAGACCAGCTGCTCAGTGAGCCCCGTGATTCTCTTGTCTCTACTCCAAACAGGAGTGGGGTCACAGGTATGTGTCACCATGTCAAGTTTTTTTTTTTTTTTTAAATGTGAGTGCTGGGGCTCCAACTTAAGGAGCTTAGGCCTCTAGTTCTCATGCTTGCATAGCAAGGGATCTTACCCAATGAACCATCTCTTCCACCCCATGCTGTTTAGCTTCTGAGCTAGGGTTTCACTAGATAGCTCAGACCAGCCTCAAACTTGTTATGCTGCCAAAGCTGGTCACAAACACCTGCTCAAGCCTCCTGAGTGCTGGCATTATAAATATGTGCCACCATGATGGCTTGAAACAGTTTTCCCCTTAAAATTCAAGTGTTGGAAATTTAATGGCCAAAGTCATATGTTAATTATATTTGAGAGGCAGAACCATGGGAGGTAACTGGGTCTTTGATTTCATGGACTGATGATGGGTTATTTATCTAACTGTGGGGTCTTAGCTCAATGATACAGCATTTTGCCCAGCATGTGCAAAGACCTATATTTGACCCCCGCAGCAGCACCTACAGGTAAACTTCTAAAAAAAGAGACACTCACAACACAAAGAACCCCTACCAACAATGAGGACCTAACCAGATACAGCCCTTGGGCTTTTAGTTTCCTCCCAAACTGTAAGAAGTAAATTTACTTTCTTTATAAAAGTATTCAGTCTGTTTATTTAACTACAGCAACAGAAAATGAACTAAGACAGCCATCCAACTGAAAAGTGAGACTTATATTTGAATAGATACTTAACTTATATGACCCAGAATTCCCTCTGTGGTCATAAAGTGTGTATATATTTCCATGTGGTGCTAAGGTCACAGTGTCAGTGCTCTTGGGTGTCCTTCAGCACATGCATGTAATATGTGCACATTTTTCTTCTTTCCTCCCCGTTCACAAAAAAGACAACAGTGCACTCTCCACATGAGGCTTTATTCTGGCAGTCAAGATCTCAGGGCCCAGACTTAGTCCCAAAGACAGTCTTCTGCTTCAACCTTCTCAGGCTTACCTTTATTTCCCGCATCCTCTATGATCTGATAGACCAATTTTTCCTGGTTATCTGATCCCTTCATTTTACTGCAGGGGAATAGAGCAGAATTTTAAAAAAAGGAAAGAAAAAGAAAGAAAGAGAGAAAGAAAGAAAGGAAGGAAGGAAGAAAGAAAGGAAGGAAGGAAGGAAGGAAGGGAGGGAGTGGGCTATCTAGTAATAATCTACATGACTACTTAATTGGCAGGCAAGGTCATCACACTGACTCATTTACCAAAACAAGGACTTACCTTAAAAAGAATGAGACAGAGCTGTATGTACCAACATGAAAAGGTGTCCAAGATACAGTAAGTGAAAAAAACAAGTTACAAAGCAGTATGGATAGCATGATCCCAGTTTTGTTAAAAAAAGAAAAAAAGAAAAGAGATTATATATAGATATATAGTATATAAATATATAATCATAAATGAATATTTAAATATCTCTAGAAGAAGGAATATACACCAAATAATTCAAAGAGCAGGTACTTTGGGAAATGGAACATATGACAGAAAGCAGGAATGATGTGCAGGACAGGCTTACATTATGCTTTTTTTTTTGGTGGGGGGGACAGAGTGCTGTAATGTTTAAAATGGCCTCCAACTCATAGCTCTCCTGCTCAATCTCCCAAGTGCTAAAGTACAGGTTTGTGCTACCACATCTCGCTACATTATGTAATGTTGTATTAGCTGTTTTGTTTTGTTTTCTTCCTTTTGTAAAATTATTCGTAGTTTTTTGAAACAAGTGCATGAAGCCCAGGATGGCCTTGAACTCTCTATTCAGCTGAGGATGGCCCTCCTCATGATCTTCCAGCCTCCACCTCCCAAGTGCTGAGGTTACTAAGGTACACTACCATGCCCACTGCTGTGTTAGCTTTTACCCCAACACATACATAACCTTTGTAATAATTTTTTTAAAAAATAGGTGCTTACTTACCCAGCATTCTGAGAGTCCTTTATTCTATATAAAAGACCTGTATTACTCCTTAAGAGATCCAACTGACCCTAAAGTGTTTATAAAAAGTAAAATGGTAGTCAATTATTTAGAGATATGTCAATTTCAATGATAAGTGCTAAGACATTCTTTAATTTTTTTCCTGTTTAATCAAACGCTTATTTAGAAAGGTAAAATATGGAATGCTTCACGAATCTGCAGTGTCGTCCTTTCACAGGGGCCATGCGAACTTCTCTGTATCGTTCTAATTTTAGTACGTGTGCTGCCAAAGCAGGCACTCTTTAATTTTTATAATACAGATTAATATATTCTATTTTTCATATTTTTCATTTCTTCATGTGAGATGGTTTTCTGCTTACACATCACATACAATGAATTATGACTTTTAATTTATTATATTTAGTTATTTTGCATATGTCTGCAGTGTGTGCATGTGTGATGGATGGACATGTGGGAAGATGTGTACACCCAGTGAGGTATGTGAAGGCCAGAGAACACCCGATTAGTTTCCTTGAAATGGCATCTCTCACTGAACCTGGAGCTGCCGCTTGAGGTCATATTGGCTGACGAATTCCCAGCGATTCTGTTGTCTCTGTTCCCCACAGGACTGGGCATGTGTGGCCACACCTAGCTTTTTATATGGGTGCTAGGGGTCAAATTCATGCTGTCTAAAACCCTCTTAGACCTTCATACTTGTACAGTAAGCACTATTACCCACTGAGCCATTTCCCAAGCGCTCATATACAATGTAATTTTAAAAACCATTTATCTCAAAATATTTCAGATCCTGGCTTGTCTATTTGACCAATGCATAAAGAACATTTTTAAAGCACTCTAAAAATACATAAAAATCCATATTGAAATCCAAATAAACCCAAATTATAAATATAAGAATAATTAAAATACAATTTGTATTAAAATTTTCAGTTCAGATAAAAGCTAAACTTGCATAAATATTTAATAGCAAATAGCTAGTACAAATAAATACATTTCAGTTCCTCATCTTGTCTAATGATACAAAATTAATTCTTCTTTCATTTCAGGCAGTCTGACCTGGCTTCTGGTTTGGAGTCATTAGTCACAATAAACACACTTTTTGATTTTACAGCTAATGTGTTAGTTGGAGTTCTTCCAAAAAAGAACCAGTAAGTTCTCTAGAAATGAGATTTACTATAAGGGATTATTAGTTCATGTGATTAAAGAGGGAGAGAAATCCCATAATGACTCTAGCAAGTTAGAGACCCAATTATGTTAGCAGCACAGATCTGAGGCATAGGCCTTAAGAGTCAGAGAACTCAGAGTGTAGACTCAAGTCAGGATCTGAAGGCCTCAGAACCAAGAAAGCAGAAGACTGATACCTCATGCTTCAAACAGGCCAGAATAAACTCAATGTTCTTCCACCGTTTTGTTCTATTTAGACTGCCCACAGATTGGATGATTACCACTCACACTGGTGAGGACCACCTGCTTCACTCATTTCACCAATTCAATTCTACCATCTTGCAGAACACCCCCCAAAACAATGTGTAGCAAGCAATATGGAGGACTTCCATCTTCTAGTCAAGATGACACATAAAGTTAACCATAACTACTACATATCAGGAAGCAATGACAATCATAAAAGAAATCATATGAACTAGTTCGATTCACCTTACCATGGACAACAGTCTATTGATGGCCACTGCCCGTTGCTGGGCTTCTATATGAGGCATTTCATTCTGAATTACTTGATCTGTGATTCCATGAGGGAACTGGTGGCATAGTTCTATAATTCTAGAAACAAAGGTATTAACAATTTGTGTTTGCTTTCTTCAAAAGTAGTGCGAGAGGTACAAGCAGAAGAATTAAGTATTAGAGCTGAGAATTCCATGTTCTCAGTTGGAACAAGTACAACAAAGTCAATCCATTAAGTCTGTAAGCCGAAGGCACATGCGGACACTTGTGGGAAACCATAATTGGTTGTGATAACTCATCATATCTAGAGTCTGTCTGCAGAATAATCTCCTCCAAACAAATGTTATTTTAATAAATGTGCTATTCATAACTCTATGGAAGTCGGGGTCTTTTTGGTAACCTAAAAACAGCAGGAACTCTGCTAGCGCACATGGCACTCACTGAAACAACTTGGCTCTCAACCCTGACTTCCACGGCACGTTCTGTCATGGGAGATCCTTTTGTGGTAATGGCAATCCTACATTCAAATGTGAACCCGAGGTACTATGGGTGGTACTATGGGTAAACATCGGCTGCCTTCAGGTTCCAAGAGCATCATCCCTTCCCTTCCGAAACCGTCTCCAGGCAAAGCAGGCTGCTCGCGGTCGGATCGGGGTGGGGCATCCAGGACCCCTGCAATTACTTTCCGAGGGTGGTCGCTCACCCTTCATGGGCCTCCCCCCAGGACCCCGGGGACAGGGATGCAGGTGCACAGCTGCCCACCGCCGGGGCCATCAGCAGTAGGGAGGCCCGTCTAGCTGGTTCACCTGTTTTCTATTTCCACCGGATCCGCGTCTGGCGGCTGCACCTTCACCTTGACCTCGGCCATCGCGGCGCCGTTCGCGGCCCCGGAGCAAACCTCGCCGCGGGCAGCCAGCGAGAGAGTTCAGGGAACCGCGCGACGGCCCCGGGCCGCGGCTCAGGTTCGGGCTGGGGGCCTTCTTCCTTAGGTCGCATCCTGGCCTTTCCTTGCCGGTCGGCCTGAGTCGTCTAAGCTGTGCCTGCTCCGTCTCACTCAGCAGCAGCGTTGCGACAGCCTCTCGGGCTCCTTGTCCAAAATGTCACTGCCTACAGGACGACAGAGCCTGCTTCCTTGGTGCTGTATACCGACGCCAACGTTTATGAACTTCCAACTTCTGTGCAGGCAAATCGTTGGACGCCTACAGCGGAGCCCTGCTTGAAGAAGCGTCGGGCGGGCGGGGGCGGGGCTGGTTGCTAGGAAACTGACTTCCCCGCCAATCATCTGCGCGGCTGGCGGTGGGCGGGGCGCGGCCCGCGGCGTCTGTGGTAACACACTGCGGCAGCGGAGAGGGACGGGGAGAGAGCTACGGAGGCTTGCGGCGGAGGTCCTCGGGGGTCCTGGGCGCGGGAGGAGGGGGAGGAGGAGAGCCCAGGACGCGGGTTCGGGCGGGCAGCGCGGAGGTGGTCCAGGGGGAGGGTGTTGGGATGCGCTGGTGGACATGATGTCCCTGCATCTGCATGCATGCTGACCTTGGAGCCAAGGGGACCAGCCTTGTCCGTCTCCTTCGCTGGCATCCCAGCCTCGCAGGGGCACCCAGGTCCTTTCTTCAGTTAAATTCACTTAGAACTGATTTTTCAGCTGTGGTTCTTTTAATTGACTCTTGCATGGAAAGTATATCCGCTCTCCCTCCGTGCCCAGCCTCGCTTCTGTGAGATCATGCTCTGTTCTACCTGCAGTTTCTATTCCCGGCCCTCCATTTGGAACTTTCCAACTTAAGCCCTTAAATTTAGTTATCCCTCTTTCCAGAATAAGATATGACAAATCAAACCACAGAAATGTTCAGAGCTACATTATCAGAAATTACAACCAAAACAAAAAGTCTAGGAAGAGCCCCAATACATAACCACACAAATTTAAAGTTTCTAACAATGCATTTAAAATTGTGAATAATAAAAATGAGAATGCCGAAGGTAGACTATAAAAGGTGAATGTATATGTAGATTGCAATTGACTAGTTATGCAGCTATAATCATTGACATTTGAAAAGATGACACAAGATGAAGATGGTTGCTGTGCTGCTTGAGGCTTGGGTCTCCCCCCCCCACACTATCCGATGACCTTCCAAAAGGGTCATTAAGATGAACTTCCTGGTAGTGAGTTATTTAAAATAGAACAGCTAGAATAGGAAGCTTGTGTTTGCTGTTCACTCTTTATGCCCGTGTCTGCTTCCTTGCCACTGAAAGTGATGCTCACTAGTCTTGCAAAATGTCTTTGCAGCTTTCAAATACAAAAACTACTGTGGTGACAAAGGAGTTGTCTCTAATATTTCTTGTTACATATGAAGTTACTGCTGTTCCCCCTTTGTGATGACTTTGCCCTGAGTGACTGAGAGAGGGAGACGAGGAGGGAGAGGAGGAGAGTGAGAATGGGCTGGAGGCAGAAAAGCATGATGGTGCTCCTGTGAGAGCTGAGGCAGAGAATGAATTCTATTGTGTCTTCTTCAAAAGGCAACTCCTTCCTACTGTCTCATCCATTCATGCTCTTTTCCTAGATGTAAAGGTTTCTAGATGAATGCCTAATACAGGACCTCAACAGCAAATGTACAGCTGAGATAACATGTTATAATCATTTATTTTATTTACTTATTTATTTATTGTTTTGGAGGTAGGATCTCGCTCTAGCCCAGGCTGACCTGGAATTTACTCTGAGACTACAGTCTCAGAGTGGCCTTGAACTCATAGTGATCCCTCTACCTCTGTCTCCTGAGTGCTGGGATTAAAGGTGTGAGCCATCATGCCTGGCTCATTTCATTTTTAAGTGGAGTAATGTCAGCAGATGTGTTGTAGTTACCTTCTTATTGCTGATACAAAACAGCATGGAAACACATTATGGGACACAGGGTTTACTTCAGGCTTACAGTTTCAAAGGACGGCATCATCATGGCTCGGCACATCACACATCCACAGCAAACATGAGTGGCTCTGAACATGCAGGGCTGGACTCAAGATCCACCCCCAGCAATACACTTCTTACAGTGAGGCACCACCTCCCAACGACTCCACTATCTGGGATCTAAGTAGGAAACTAAATTGAAAAAAATATTTGAGACTATGGGGGGATATTTACATTCAAACCACCACAGTGCTTTATGAATGTGATTTTTTTTAGGTTTTACTAGCTTTCTGTATTTAAGTGAAATGTGCTCTAGTTTTTGTGTTCACATATAGGTTCATGATGGATTTTTTTGTAATATAAGGTATTTTTTGTTTTATTTTCAAGACAGGGGTTCATTTTAGTCCAGGCTGACCTGGAACTCTGTAACCCAAGCATATTCCAAGCCAGCCTCCTATCTCAGCCTCCCAAGTGCTAGAATTAAAGGTGTGAGCCACCACACCAGGCCTAATTTAAGTTTTTTTTTTTTAATGTCAGGAGAGAATATGACTGCTGGCTCAGTGTGTGCCCCTCAGATCATACCTCTTCGAGTGCCTCAGCCTGGAAAACCAAACCATGAAATTGATAGCAACACTCTTTTGGAAATGAAATCTGGTAGGAATTACATGTGTTTGAAATTATTTAATGTAACTTTGTCTTACACTGTTCACGTGGTTGATTTATCCTTGTGTGTCTTCTGTAATCAGGGATTTAGAAGTTTGTCGATATTCTACAATTTGAAGCAGTGTGGATCTTCCATAGTCTTGTAGTCAACCTTCTCGTTGTTGTGACAAAGAACTGGGCAAAAAGCAGCTTGTGGAGGAAAGGGTTTATTTTGGTTTATGGACTAGTGGGGGCAGGGATGGGGAAGCACCATCATGGCAGGGAAAATGACTACGTGAGCAGTCACCTCTGACACAGCACTGCAAACAGCAGCAGGAAGGTGTGCGATAAGCTGCAAGGGGAAGCTGGCTATAACCCCCATAAGCTTGCCCCCAACAACACAGCTCTAACAAGGTTCAAATTCCAAAACAGCTGGGGAACCAAGCATTTATACAATATTAAATTTATGGGGGACACCTGAATCAAACCAATACACATAGTTTGTAGAGTAGCATGTATATATGTATGTATGTCTTTCTTTTTGCTTTTTCTTTTGTTTATTTATTTGCAAGCAGAGAGAGAGACACACACATATACACAGAGAATGGGCATGCCAGGTCCTCTAGCTGCTGCACACAAACTCCAGACGCATGCATCACTTTGTGCATCTGGCTTTATGTGGGTACTGGGGAATCGAATTCAGGTCGTTAGGTTTTACAGGCATGAAACTTAACCATTGAGCCATCTCTCCAGCTCTCTTTTTTCCTTTCTTTCTCGCTCTCTCTTTCTTTATTTCTCCCTCTCTTTCTTCCTGTCCTGTCCTCTCCTTTCCTCCTTCCCTCCTTCTCTTTCTTTCTTTCTTTCTTTCTTTCTTTCTTTCTTTCTTTCTTTCTTTCTTTCTTTCTTCTCTCTCTCTCTCTCTCTTTCTTTCGTAGGGTCTTTTCTAGTCCAGGTTGACCTGGAATTCACTATGTGGTCTTAGGGTGCCTTGAACTCACATCTATCCTCCTATCTCTACCTCCTAACTGCTGGAATTAAAGGTGTGCACCACCACTCACTTGCCCCCCCCCCTTAATCAGAGAGAGTATGTTTGAGCCAGGGCCTCTGGCCACTGCAAATGAACTTCACATTCATGTGCCACTATGGCTTTCATGGGTACTGGAGAATCAAACCTGGGTAGTTAGGCTTTGTAGGCAAGTGCCTTAACCACTGAGAAATCTCTCCAGCCCTGTTTGGTTTTCTTTTATCTTTTCTTTTTTTTTTCAAGGTAGGGTCTCTCATTTTAGCTCCGGCTGACCTGGAATTCACTATGTAGTCTCAGGGTGGCCTTGAACTCACAGCAATCCTTCTACTTCTGTCTTCCTAGTGCTGGGATTAATGGTGTATATCACCACACCTGGCCCTGTTTGGTTTTCTTGAGACAGAATTTCACTACATAGCAAGGCTAGTTGTAAACTTACAGCAATCCTCCTGTCTTGGCTTCCGAAGTTCTGAGCTTATAAGTATACATCATTATGCCTGGCTTGAGTGGTATGTATTTAGATAAATTTGGGTAGTTTGCTTAAACTTGTATTTGTAAAGAAATGCAACTACCATGACTCACCTTAGCCAAGGTAAGGTGCCCAGTTGCTTCCTTGACCATTCCCAGAATGCTCATGTCTTTGTTGGAATAATAAATTTGTCTAATAAATACAGTGTGAGAGGTTGGAGGTTAAATACTAGTTTAACAACTCCTAGTGACCTTGGGCAACGTTAGTCTTTAAATCTCAGTGTCCTCATGATAGGATTGAAATACCCATTTCTACCACCTGTGGCCACTGTAAAGAGTAAATGAATTGGTGTTTATTGGTACATAAGAATCTGTATACTGAGTTGGCATATGTACAGTGCACAGGGTTTGGCCTATACTGAAAGAAAACTATAACAAAAATAAAATACTGAATATATTTCCTGGTAATACTTATTCTTCAAACTCTTAAATATATTTATATGTGAGTATATATGTATATATACATAATCAACAAAGAAAAATTTTAAAGATAAGACATATGAACAAATATTTGTCAAAAAAGACTTTTGGGGACTTGGCCGATGGTTCAGTAGGTAAAGTGCTTCTCATGCAAGCATGAAGATTTGAGTTTTGATCCCAGAACTCACATAAAAGCCAGGTGTGATAGTGCATGCCTGTAATCCCAACCCTGGGGAGACAGAGGTAGAGGAGGCCTAGGACTTGCTGGCTAGTTTATAGAGCTGAATTGGTGAGCTTCATGTTTGGGAACCTGAGAGCCAAGCATGGTAGTGCATGCCTTTAATCTCAGCACTTGGGAGGCAGAGGTAGGAAGATTGCTGTGACTTTGAAACCAGTCTGAGACTACATAGCAAATTCCAGGTCAGCCTGGGCCACAGTGAGACCGTACTTCAAAACAACAACAAAAAGTTGGAGAGAGATTGAGGAAGACACCAGATGTTGACCTCTGGACACCACAACATGTGTCCACACATATGGTCATGCAAAAAATGTAAAAAAATAGATTTCAATTTTTAAAACTTGTAAGATCTTAAATATATGAAAACTATTTATTTGCATTTTTGTTTCTTAGACTAAGACTTCCAACTGAGAATAAGTTACATATCCTCCTTTACCTTAAAGGCTAATAAATATTATTTTTTAACATCACAAACAAGTAGATTAGGGTGAAGACAATAGTTAAAAGTGCTTTCTTGAAAAGTCTGCTGGTTGGGGTTCAGTTTTCTAGCACCTATATAAAGCTGTATCCAAAAAGCTGCACATTCATTTGGCATTTGATTATAGTGGCAAAAGACCCAGGTGTTATTCACACAGTACATACATATATACATTTTTTTAAAAGTTCATAAACCAAAACAAAATTTTAATATAGGCCTATAGCTATTAGGAGAAGTATTGTTCTTAGTTAGTACTTGCCTATTATGCCCAGGGTTCTGGGTTCAGTCCTCAGTACTGCAAAATTAATAAATATAAAACAAAAGGGAGGAAGGGAAAGAAAGGGGAGGGGAGGGGGAAGGAGAAGGGAAGAAGGAGGGCGGGGAGGGGAAGAGAAGGGGAAAAGGAAGGGGAAAGAGGGGAAGGAAAAAAGTAGAAGGGAGAAGAGGGAAGGGAGAAGGGAAATGGGAGAAGAAAAGGAGAGGAGTGATCATCAAAATAAGCATGCAAGCCAGACTCAACAAGATACCACCGCACACCTTTAATCCCAACACTCAGGAGGCAGGAGTAGGAGGATGGATGTGAGTTCAAGACCAGTCTGGGACTATAGAGTGAGTTCTGGGTCATAATGGGTTAAGAGTAAGACCCTGCCTTGAAAAAAATAAAAAATATATAATACTACATGTTTTCTCTCATTGTTGCAAAAAAGAGAAAGAGAATAAGAATATGAACCACATGCTTGTATGAATAATTTAATAAATATTTTATTTCTTTATTTGCAGGTAGTGGGGGGAGTGAAATAGGTGTGCATATTTGAAATAGGACCTCTTGTCTCTCTCTGTACATGAACTCCAGACACATGCTCCACTTTGCGCATCTGGCCTTACATGGGTACTGAGAAATCAAACCCAGGTCATTAGGCTTTGCAAGCAAGCCCCTTTAACCACAGAATCATCTCTCCAACCCTGGATATAATTTTTTTTGAGGAAGTGTCTCACTGTAGCCCAGGCTGACCTGGAATTCACTATGCAGTTTCAGGCTGGCCTCAAACTCACAGCAATCCTACCTCTGCCTCCTGGTGCTGGGCTTAAAAGTGTGTACCACCACACCTGGCCCTGTATATAATTTTTTTTAAGGATTAGATACAATGAGCATCTGGTGTACAGGTTAGGTTTAGGGTCAAGTTGGAGGAAGAGTTTTCATTGTATAGCCATTTTTTGTATAGTCATCTTTTTAAATTTTCAATCCTAGGAATTTTTTATGTTTAAATTTTTCTAAGATGTATGGGAATCATTAAGTCCAAAAATTATTTTGAGGTAGGGTCTCGCTGTAGCCCAGGCTGACCTGGAATTCACTATGTAGTCTCAGGATGACCTCGACTCATGGTGATCCTCCTACCTCTGCCTCCCAAGTGCTGGGATTAAAGGTGTGTACCACCACACCTAGAAAGTCCAAATATTTTTAAGTAGTTTTTGCTTTCAATGTTAGTGGTATTGTCTTAAAACGGATTCCTATTTTGTTTGTATTGATACTTTGTTGGAAGCCAAAAGCACACCATTGCTCAGGATCATGGGCTGTGCATCCTAGCAGAAGTCAAACCTCACCTACTCTGTTATTTAACAAGTTTGCTGATCTACCAGAAACTCAGTTACCTCATCTATAAAATAGGCTCTACCTTATAGAGCTGAATAGCTGAAATGAGCTTATTCATGCAAAGTACTGTGCTAGAGTAGATAACAGGAGTGTTAATTATTCAATTTTGATATTTTTTTGTGTGTATTCTCCTTAGTGAAATATAGTCATTCAGGGACTTGCTACTTTAGTGTTAATTATAGTGGTCCCGTTCTGGATTTTTCAGACACCCCAGATGTCAGCATATATTACACCTTGGATGGCAGCAAGCCTGACTTTTTCAAGAGAAGTGGCCATAGTGACAATAATACATTCAAGTATACAAAGCCTATTGCTCTGCCTGATGGAAAAATACAAGTTAAAGCTGTTGCTGTCTCCAAGTAAGTGAAGAGCAAAGTGATTTATGATATAATGATGTTATGTTCCAGTTTTACGTATTTCTTCCTGTGAGAGCCAGTGCTGCATTAGGAGGGCACCAATGAAAGTTATTTTAATTTCTGAATAAATGTGTTTTTATTTGCATGTTATTGAGATATACTGGAAAGTACACAATACCTGAGCATAAGTGCTATGTGTATTAAGAATGTTCTTAGCCATGTGTGGTGGAGCACGCCTTTGATCCCCACACTCGGAAGGCAGAGGTAGGAGGACTGCTGTGAGTTCAAGGCCAGCCTGAGACTACATAGTGAATTCCAGGTCAGCCTGGGCTACAGTGAGACCCTACCTCCAAAAACCAAAACAAAAGTAAGAAGCTGCTGGGCATGATGTCTCAGAACAGGGAAGGCAGATCTCAGTGAGTTTGAGGCCAGTCTGGGCTACATAGTGAGTTCCAGGCTAGCAAAAAGAAAAAAAAAAAGGAATTAAGAAGCCAATCTAGGTAGGATAATACAAACCTACAATCCCCATACTCAAGAGGCAGAGGCAGGAGGATGGTGAGTTTGAGGCCAGCCTGCACTACCTATGAAGTACACAGCCAACCTGGGCTATATAGCATTTATAAGCCAGCCTTGGAAACATGGTAAGATGCTATTAAAAGATTTAAGCTGAGAACTCTGATGTCTCAAGCACCTTTAGAAACTGTGGGTAGCAGTCTGAAAATCAGCTCAGCTCAGGGAAAGTGCATACAGTAAATTAGTATCTAGGGAATTAGTTTATTTATTATTAGCAAAACAGAGATAGAATGGGTGCACCAGGGCCTCCAGTCGCTGCATTGGCCACTGTACATCTGACTTTATGTGGCCACTGGGGAATCAAACCCAGATTGTTAGGCTTTGCGCCTTAATGGCTGAGCAAGCTCTCCAGCCTCAGGAATTAGTTTAATAAGGGCAAAAGTTAAATGAGACCATGAATTCCAGGTCAGCCTGAGCTAGAGTGAGACCCTACCTCAAAAAACAAAACAAAACTACAACAAAAGAAATGGAGAAGCTCATAGCTTAAGAGAAGGATGGAAGAGAAAGTACTGAAAAGGCAGGAGGGGTAAAACCCCAAGCTCCAAGATTTTTGACAGTGGTTGATAAACCAAACTTACCTGTGGGTCTCCAGCATACTTCACAGGCATCCATTTGTAGCCCCTCGACATACATAGTATACTCTAAAACATCAACTTTCTAGCTAGAGGTCACAATTCAACTTGTATTTATTTTGACTTGTAGTTTCAGAGGTGTCAGTCCTTCCGGGTGGGGAAGAGGAGGGTAGAAGAGAGAAGTTCATATCATAGCCATCAGGAATCAGAAGGAAGGGGGCAGGGAAAGACATAAACTCTGGACATGCTCTTGGTGACCCACTTCCTCCAACAAGGCACCACCCCCTACCTTCCCACCTCCCAACAATGCCATCATATTATGAATCCATGATAAGAACTATACAATTATTAAGCCAGAGTCCTTCACACACAGTTGTCAGAAAACAGCATTACAGAGGTGTGCTTTACTAATCTTCTAAGCTTTTCTGAATCCAATCAAGTGGACAAGATTAATCACCACAGAGCCTTAAGGATCTGGATTTTAATCCTACTTACATCATTTAGTCTGTGTGACCTTAATTAAATTACGTGACCTTCTGTCTTTCACTTTCTTCTTTGTTATTCCTCATTTATGAGGTTACTAGAATATCAGCCATTGTGAAAATCAGAAATAGTGCATCTAACACAACATTGGCATTACATCTGCAGTAGCTCTTACTGTTATTTGCTAACACTCAAATTCTTAGCAGAGGGCTAAAAGATTTCTATTGTATGACCCAATTCAAAAATTAAAGAAAGGTTGTGTCTAGATGAATACAAGGTGCACATCCCTTTTCTGCCTAAATTGGAGGTTCTCAATGGGCATAATTTCTCCCCCAGGGACATTTTGTTGTTATAAGTAGGAGTATAATTTACTAGTAGCATAGTAGGTAGTGGACAGAGTTGTAGCTGATCATCTTCCAATGCAAAGGACAGCCCCCATGAAGAATTATTTGGCCCCAAAATTCTATCTATCTATCTGTCTGTCTGTCTGTCTGTCTGTCTGTCTGTCTATCTGTCTATCTATCATCTATTTATTTTTTTGAAAGTGAAAGAGGCAGATAGAGAAAGAATGGGCATGCCAGGGACACTAGCCACTGCAAACAAACTCCAGACACATGCACCACCTTATGCATCTGGCTTTACATGGGTAATGGGGAATCAAACCCGAGTCCTTAGGCTTTGCAGGAAAATGTCTTAACCACTGAGCTATTTCTCCAGCCCCCTCTCAATTAATAAATTTTAATATATTAAGAAAATCTGGGGAGGGGGGCATTGGGGAATTGGGGATAACAACTCATTGTTTGCCCACTGAATAATGTAACTCATTATGGACAATAAATATATATTTAAGAAAAAAATTAATGAAATACTAGAAAAACAAATTTAAAAAATATTTTAAAAAGAAAAAAAAAAGAAAGAAAACCTGTCTCCAGCAAGTTATGAATTCAGTTGATTCAGCTTTGAATCTCCTTTGTATGATTCAAGTTATTCTAGTTTTGGAGCTAAAGATTGAACCCAGAGCCTTATACTTACTAGGCGGGCACTTTGCCAACTGAACCATATCCCTAACCCATTAATTCTGGTATTTTATTGAGGAGATAATCTTATGGGAATAGCGCTTCCCAGATGGCTTTTACACGAGGTGTCCTTTCTGTTGGTACTCCCAGAGACACATAATCTGAGCCCTATTTGATAATCTGAGCCCTAGCTAACATTTAAGTGGGTTTCACATGTGGCTTTGGCTCCAAGTAGGTTTATAGCACCAATCTCAAACCAAATCCTTTTGGGGGATAATAATCAGCATGAAATCCTCCAGTTTAGCCTGGAGCTTAAACTGGTCTCTGGGCAGTTCTTTGTTGGATTGAGTCCCTGGGTGTGTAGGCTGTGTGCTACTTTTGCACAGTGTGCACATCTTGTCTGGCTGCTTGATTTTGTAGCCTGCAAGACCCCTGTTTGTTCATGTTATTGGCGACCATTATCCCCCATCAGCTTGCATAGCACTATGAGTACCAGCCAGCAGGGAGTTGGCTTGCTTCTAGGTTCCAGCATGACCTCTCCATGTCTTGTGTCCATGGCCTGTGGTATATTCAGCAATAGGGTCTTACCATTTAGCTCTGGTGAGTAACCAAGTGCTTTGGCAATGGCTTGCATGGTTTTGGGGACCTCATGGTTCTCCCTGACCAATAACTCACTGTGGGGTATTACCCAGTTCTGGCACTAGGATTTACCAGCCAGTGACCATGGTTTTAGAGTTAAACTCTCTATCCTCTAAGGGCCCTTGTGCCTGGACAATCCTTTCCCCCTATTAATGATTATGATGATACTTTATTTACTTAAAGCTTCAAAGATTTTTTAAAAATTATTTTTAAAAATGTATATGAAATCTGAGAAATTACAGAAGAGATACCAATGAGGCAAATAAAATACATCAGAGACTAGTATAAAAGTCAGTAAGACACTGGACATTGAAGACAAGGGACATTGAAGAAAATAGGTCATTGAAATGTGACAGTACCAAGTATCTGTGCAGATCAACCTGAATCACTGTAAGGGACCCATGAGGCCCAATCATGCAAAGAATAGCAGAGGAAGCTGTTCCAGCACTGAGCTTTCAGGGCAAGTGAGCCCAAGTGATGGTTAAAACACATCACACAAGTGCACCGAGTACTGTGGTGATGATGTGTCAGAGGTTCTGGCTGCCCCTCAACATCTGCTTTTCCTGGCTGTAATAATAGAGCCTTTGATTTTTAAATAAGCACATGGTTGTTGCCTTGAAGATATTTCCCAATTCCTTTTGCAGCTAAGCTCCAAGCACATCACCAGATCGTGGCCCATGGATATATGGAGAAGGGATATAATAAACTTCTATACTATTGTCTTTAAAGGAAAGTAGGGTGGGCTGTGCTTCCTACTGGCTGGAATTTGGATGTGCCTGGTCAGCTGTGTTGGATTATGAGGACAAGTGTAGTGCCCTAGGATCGCTGTAACAGTGAGATAGAAACTTGACTCCATGGCTCCTCTGTACCATCTCTGGACTGCTTATACCTGTTTCTTCTGTCCTATTTGAATCATTATTGTGTATATCCTGTGGTACAACGGCCAATCCTAAACCTTATATCCCAGTACACAAGGGCACATCAAGCAAATATCTAAAGAGGACCATGATCAAGAGTGTTCATACGGTCTATAAGTTGACAATATCAAGTGTCAGTGAATACATGGAGAAACCAGAACCCCACATAATGCTGGTAGGGATATGACAGGGGGTGGGGAGAGGAGGGGAGGGAAAGAAAGGGGAGGGGAAAGACGATGCCACCTAGGCCCTGCCTTTGTGAGAGAAGATATTCAGGCCTGACATCCATCGGATGGTACCACATGAAAGAACTCAAATAAGAGTGACCTATTTGAGCCCGGTTAATCCACAGATTTGATGTTTAAGGCACTGTGCTTTGGGGTGGTTTGTTATTCAGCAGTCAGTATTGACAACCCAAATGAGAACGAGGTAAGGAAACACAATGGAAATTGTGGTTTTTTTTTTTTTTTTACTGTTACATGGACTGATCGCTTAATTTTTGCAGAACATATGAAGGTAGTCTGAGTCTACCAAGTACAATGTAAATATGATTTTGTATTGATTTGTAATGAATATAAAGGCTGGCAGGATTACTATCATTTAAGAACCATGATAAAATAAAATAAGCACAGCATCAAAATACGGTGACAAGCCGGGAATGGTGGCATATGCCTTTAATTCCAGCACTTGGGAGGCTGAGGTAGGAAGATTTCCATGAGTTCGAGGCCACCTTGAGACTGCATAGTGAATTCCAGGTCAGCCTGGGCTAGAGTTTACTTCGAAAAGCCAAAAAAAATATGCTAACAAGTTATTTTAGAGAGACTACCATGAGGACTAATTGAGACATAGGAGTTAGGTAGTTTCCATTGCTAGGTACATAGAGAAAAGGCCTGGGTAAATATCTGTTTTCTTTTGCTGGTGTGTCCCATTATTGATGAAGAAACAGGAGACTGAAAGAGAAGAATACAGACTATTCTTACTTTCCCACTTTCTAAGACTCTAAAGAAAGTCTTCCTGGGGGTCACTGATTATGGTTAAGATCTGGATACTAGGATATGCTGACATGGCTAAACCTCTTTTTTAAAAAAAATAAAATATATCTTTATTATCCATATTTTTTTAAATGAAAGTTCAGGCATTTGCAGGAATAAAATGAATGCAACAGGATGAGAATTTATACATTAGGCATTTATGTAAAGATGTTTCCACTTTCAAAAACATTTCTCCTTGTTCCATGTTTTCCGTCTCTGCCAGAGCTCTAAACAGCAGCTCTGTTCTTAGGATATATTATTCCATTGTGTCCAACAGTAACTATTCATGTTTTACATTATTATCAACTGTACTATTTCACAGTAAAAGCTTCAGGAATGTTTTGATTTAAAAAAAAATAGAGTCTCCCTATGCATCCCTGGCTGGCCTCTAGCTTATAGCAATCCTCCTGCCTCAGCCTCCTGTGTAGGGATTATAAAACGTGCATCACCATGCCTGGCTTCCCAGGAAGGTTTTTGAAGATCCAGAGCAGAACTGGAGTGCCAGTACAAGGAATATAAACCACTATCCTGGGCTTGGGCTCCCTGAGGTCCAGACAGCTATACTCAGAGTTCAGGCCAGTGCAAGGCACTGGGCAAGGAGTACCACACGCTGGCCTGGGCCTGAGCATGGCTGGGCAGGAGCCTGAGCTGGAGCACTGGAGCTGCTGCTGAGGACAGAGCCTACTTCCCCTCCCCCCCAGCTGAAATGATGTTTCAGTTTCTCTCAACTTAAAATATAATACATTTAGGGTTGGAAAGATGGCTCAGTGGTGAAAGGAACTGGCTTACAAAGCCTGCCAGACAGGGTCTTATTCCCCAGTACCCATGTAGAGTTGATGAACAAAGTGGCACATGAATCTGGAGTATGTTTGCAATGGTAAGGCCCTGGGGTACCCATATATACTTTCTCTCTCTCTCCCTCTTTCTCTCTCTCTTTCCTATCTCTCAAATAACAAATTTAAAAAATTAGTGACTACATTAAGGAACTTTGTCTTTTTTGAAAAATATTTATTTGAAAGAGTGAGAAAGAGGTGATAGAGAGAGAAAGAATAGGCACACCAAGGCCTCTAGCCACTGCAAATGAATCCAGATGTATGTGCCAGCCACCTTGTTCATCTGACTTTTTGTGGTACTGGGGAATCGAACCTGGGTCCTTAGACTGCAGACAAGCTTAATTCATCTTAATTGCTAGCCATCTTTACTTTGAACCTTTGTATAACACACTCTTTTCCTTTTGAAAAATAATTTTCAGAGACTGCAGAGAGAGTAGAATTGTAACAAAGGTGTTTCAGGTAGACTACGAGCCCCCAAAGATCGTCTCTTCAGAAGACAATGTTGAAAATGTTCTCAAAGGTTTTCCAAAGCAGGCAAGTAATAAAACCCTAGTATCTTCAGATTATCATTATGTTCTTGGCTCCTCACTCAGTGGGTACATCTTCTCTTTCATTGCATCACCTCTGCTCACAGATCCTTATAATTAAAGTCGGTAACAACCATTGGGAAGTATCCTTGACCTAGGTCAAGCCCTTCTCCACCCGAAAGGTTAAACTTCTGCCCACCACTGCCTGTGCTCTAGCATTACAGCAGTCTTACCACTGAACAAAGCAGAACCCTTGTTCTGCCTCCCACAAATCAGTTTCTGACCTCAGCCAGGCTTTTGGCTTTGTGACCTCCCTATATAAACGCCAACTAAATTAAACTGTGTGCTATACTCATCATGACCCCAGGACACAAATGCTATGAGAGCATGATAAGTTGTTTCCTTGTCAGTCGGTCGCTTGAGCTAGAAGCTTCACTGTGGCAGAGAGCATGACTCATACTCAGAGCCTAGCTCAAGGGCAGGCAAGAAAGGGTGATAAGGTTATATGTGCTGAACAGAGCTACCAGGCTAGTAGGAGCCCCCACTGGGCGTAGACTTTGCTTAGTTAAAATATTTGCCCCTAAATATCTACAAACCTTCACTTCTTTGGAGAGTCAGTCTGATCTATCTAAGAATATTTGAAATCTCAGTTCCTGGGTTATCAGTTTCCAAAAAAAAGGGAAACAGGTCATATCATAAAAGCTACTGTCATCACTTTCCAGTAAGAAATGTACATGCACCATGACACTGTCTCTAATGTGATTTTTAATTTTCACCTTCTAAATTGGTCCTATAATAAACTGACATGCAGTCTCTTCATTTCTAGGAATCAAAAAATGGGCTTGTTGGGCCCAAACTAAGGAAGAAATACAAGAATGATGAGAATAAATCGAGTTGGAATGCTAACCTTAGAAGGCCTGCAGGTATGACAGGATAGACCAAAAAGCACTCAACTGGCCGACTGCATGTTCCATGATTTCCTGTTGGCAGAAACGTTAGAACAGCAAACACTGGAAAGTGGGCTGTGATGTGAATTTTCATTTTACCCTAGATAACAGATAAAGACCCCAAGGAGTTCATTGCATTGAGGGAGACCACACGCCAAGGAATTATGATGCATCCCACCAAATGAATGATCGAGATGGGTGGAATTGGGGTGAAATTTAAATGAAAGCAGAGTTTGAATAGGCTTAGAGCAGAGCTGGGCTATGTATGAGGGGGTCAACTTCAGGGTGGATTGAAGTTTGGTTACTTTGGAAACTTCAAGGATACATGTTGAATGCTGTGTTCAGAGACCATTACACAAAGCTCAGTAACCAGGGTGGGAAATTGAGGCTGCTGCTTTATGTCAGAGTGGCTTGGTTTCTCGCGGAAAGAGCTGAGGTCTTATTGATAAGATTTCAAACAGAAAAGTTTCTGGCAATCTGGTTTTCAAGTAAGCAACAGTCCCTTAAACAGGAGGCTGTTAGGAACTTTTTCCGTTGGCAGTGTGTCCTTGGGAGAAATAACCAGTTGGACTGGCTTGTCTGCATTCCTACCTGACATGGGATATTATAGAATGTAGCAAGGAAGATCATTTCCTCAGTCTGGGTTTATTATTCCTTTCTCTGTTATATGTCACTGAATCTGGGGGCTGGTTCTTTATATAATCGCTGCTTCTAGGGAAAGAATTGATGACAGTGGTCCCTTATTAGAGGGCCTCCAGCTGTGCAGTCATAGCTGCATGGCTTCATATGGCTGTTGATGCTCACACAGCAATGTTTTTAACATAATCATAGACCTCAATGTAGGGGGAAGAAGAGACCCTAAGACTCTGAAAGATCTTCGCTTCTCAGAGAGTCCACTGGAAATTCCAGCCTGCCATGAAGGACCAGGTTCTAGACCACCTACTCAGTTCCAGGTAACTTCAGGGGAAATTTTTAAGGTGGTAAAACACCACCTCTCATATTTTTAATGCTTCCCACAAAGTACTTTAAGACAGCATCTCCCAGCAGTCAGATCATGAGCCAGGCACTATCACAGCACTGGGAATACTGTGTCAGAAAAGTTCTGTATTCATAGAGCTGCCATTTGATTGAGGTTTGGAGTAGACAAATAGTAAAAATTTATGATGAGCAAGGTAAGCTGGGTAATGAGGTAGAGCAGTGGCTCTCAGAGTGGGGTACCCAGACCTCAGTGTCATCATCATAGGGGAGCTTAGATGAAATATACACTCTCAGGTCTCACCTCAGTCCTCAATCATGGGCTGTGAATATGGGGTACTATCTGCATTTTACTTATCCTGAGAGAGGTGTAGGCAAGAGGGTCAGAAGTTCAAGTTCATCCTCAACTACATAGCAAGCTTGATGCCTTCTTGGGCTACATGAGACCCTGTCTCACAAACAAGCAGGAAAAATGATATTAGTTTAGGTTTTCTAACCCCATATTTTGGTCTGTTTAATAGTAAATTCAGGTATCTTTTTTTTTTTTTGAGGGGAGAGGGCATCAAGGTAGGGTCTTGCTCTAGCCCAGGCTAACCTTAAATTCACTATGTAGTCTCGGGGTGGCCTTGAACTCAGAGTGATCCTCCTACCTCTGCCTCTCAAGTGCTGGAATTAAAGGTGTGTGCCAACACTCCCCACTCAGAGAGATGTCTTTTAAAGAATTTCATTTATTTGCAAGAGTGAGTTTAGGCATGTCAGGGCCATTTGCCATTATAAATGAATGCCAGGTGATCCACTTTTTGTGCATCTGACTTTACATGGGTGCTGGGGAATCAAACCTGGGATGATGGGCTTTGCAAGCAAGTGTCTTTAACCACTAAGCCATCTCCACAGCTCTCAATGTCTTTTATTGTAAACTTTCATTTTAAATAAATGTACTTATCTGCTAATAAAGGGCACTATTTTTTTGATTCAGAGTCTCATGTAGACAGGCTGGCCTTTAACTCACTATGTAGCTGAGGATGATCCTGAACTAATCCTTCTGCCTCCTCCTCTCAAGTGCTAGGATTACTTCTGTGTATCATCATGCCTGGTTTATATAGTGCTGGGAATTGAAATTAGGGTTTTGTGCATTCTAGACATGCATTCTACCAACTGAGCTACATTCCCATCAAATTTTTGAATGTTAGCTTCTGAAGTAATAATTACCTAGGACTCTCCTCATTATAGTTTTGAAAAGATGAATGCTGGGTGCTATGCAACAAACATGAAAATGAATTTTGAATGGCCTTTCCCATCCCATATCCTTTATCAGGTTATGTTGAGTATATATGTGCATGCATGTATGTATGTATGTATGTATGTATGTATGTATGTATGTGTGTATGTTTGTATGGCTATGTCTATCTATCTATCTGTATTCTTCATTGTAGTCCCCTGGCTTTGCACACATAGCTGGCCGGAAGAGTCTGACAAGCACAGAGATCATGAGGATTCAAAGGGAGACAGACTTTCTCAAGTACGTGTCACAGTCTCTTCTGTCTTCACTACTACAGAGATACATGTTTGTGGTCAAAGGGGATCTGAAATTAAACATGACAGCAGTCTTGCCCACCCCTACTTTTTAATATTAATTTTTGTTTTATTTTGCTTTGTTTCATTTTTGAGACATGGTCTTGCTGTCATACCCCTGATCTGGTACTTGCTTTGTAGCCCAGGCTGTCCTTGAACTTTCAAAGGTCCTTCTCTAATGACCCTCTCTAGCTTCCACAAGGCAGACCTCATCTCCTAAAAGCTCTACAGCATTCAGAATAGCATTACAAGATGGGGACCAGGTGCTCAAAACATGAGCCTGTGGATGATAGTGAGGTTTCAAACTGTAATCTTCCATCAGTTGCCCTCAAGGACTTATAATGTAAAGTGCATTTAATCCAACTTTAGAGTCCCCATAGTGTTAAGAATCTCAGCATTGTTCAAAAGCCTAAAGTTTTGGGGAGAAATGTGGCACAGTTTGTAGAGTGCTTGCATGGCAAGCATAAAGCCCTGGGTTTGATCTCCAGCACCACACAAGAAGTGGGCATGGTGGTGCCCACCTGTGTAATCCAAGAACTTGAGAGGTGGAGGCAGGAGGATCAGAAGTTCAAGGGCATCCTTAGCTATATAGTGAATTTGAGGCTAGCCTAGGCTGCATGAGACACTCTCAAAACAACAGTGACAGAAAAGTCCAAAGTGTTTTTGAGATTAAAGGCAAACTCTTAACTGTGAACTCCTATAAAATAAAAACACTAAATCTTGTAACTGAATGCCTGGCCTTCCCAGTATACTGTATCATTCATTATCTCAGCTCTTGTGGACTTGAGTAGTGCTGCACCTATGGCCTTGCTCCTTGAGCCACATATGTTCTCTCTTGTAGTATATTGATTCAGGTGTCCCACATAAACCTAATGTGTTCTGAATGCTTAATCCCCAGCTGACGGCAGTTTTGGAATTGGAACCTTGCTGAAGCTGTGTTGTTGGGGGTGGGCTTGTAGTCAGCTTCCCCTTGCCAGTGTTTGCACACCTTCCTGCAGTTTGCAGCTTGCAGTGCTGCAGCAGAGGTGATGTCCATCGTGCCATTGTTTCCCCTGTCATCATGGAGTTTCCTCTCAAGTCTGTAAACCCATTCCTTCCACAAGCCACATTTGGTTGGGTTCTTTGTCACAGCAAGGAGAAAGCTAACTACAAAACACACACACACACACACACACGTGTACGTGTATGTATATATATATATATATGTACATTATTTGTACATGTATATTTATTTGCAAGCAGCAAGAGAGAGAGAAAGAGAGAGAATGAACAAGCACACCTGGGCCTCTTGCAGCTACAAACAAACTCCAGATGCATGCACCACTTTGTGCATCTGGCTTTATGTGGGTATTGGGGACTCAAACCTGAGTTGACAGGCTTTGCAAATGAGGCCCTACTATATAAAAATTGCATCTGACAACCTCTGCATTGTAATAAAGGGAGAGAGAGGAGAGAGGAAAGAGAGACAGAAAGACAGACAGACAGAGTAGAGCAGAGTCTCACTATGTAGACAGACACAGGCTGGTTTCAAACTTGCTGTGTAGCCCAGTCTGATCTCCAATTCAATCCTTTTGCCTCATCCCCAGCTTAGAGTGTTCTAAAGAATGCTCCATTACATATATTTCTTCCCCTTTGGCTGGTGTAAACATGAATTTCCTGTCTCTCTCTGAATGTATTTCCCCTTGATCACCTATAGTGCTATTTTCTGACCCATGTACTTTCTTCCGTCATGCCATATTGCCAAGTTGAAGACATAATGGTGACCCTCTGCAACTCTGACACTCTCTCTGCAGTGCTTCTCTGGTATTCTTTGATAATGTCTCCTGTTGCCTTGGCCTTCACAGACTGCCAGCTCTTGATTCAGACAAGTGCAATGAGATGGGTTATGTATGGGTTGTCAAGCAAAGCTTTTGAGCTTTGGGGGCTAAGTGGGAGGAAACTTGTCCTGATGTGTAGGTCCAGTGAGGAGACACAGCGAAACTTTTGTGACTTGACCAACTAAGAAAGGATTAAATAGCATAAAGAAGGTGTAAGTCCAGAGACAATTATGATCTCAACAATAAAGCAGACTCAAAACTCACCCACCATTGCTCAGGGAACTGAGCAGAAGAGGGGGCAAAAAGATTGTAAGAGCCATAGTGGGGGAGAATATCCAGAGACATTCCCCCCTCAGCAACAACACACAAAGGGGGGGACCTGACTACCTCTTGTGATATCCATAGCCCGCTACCCCATGTACTGATCCAGTACGCCCACCGAGGAGGCCTCCCAGTGGGTTGGGGATAGAGAGGAGGGGAATGGAGGCACCATCATAAGATTTGCTCATACAATGTATCTAATTATGGATAATAAATATATCAACAATAAAAAAGAGTAAACTCAGCTATAGTTTTTGGTATTGTTAGAAGGCCATGGTGGAGCTTGGCACAGGAAACCAGTATCCAAGCTCATGGTTGCCGAGAAGCATTTCAGATTAGGTTACAGAATTGGGACAATCTCCGTGGAAGGTCAGGACAGCATTTGTGGTGTATTCATGGGTTGACAGCCAGACCCAGTTAGATGAATGGAGGCTTGGTGTGGTCCAGCTCCTAAGGATGGGACAGGATGTCACTGGGGTAGGTGGTGGAACTTTGACTAGGTAGGTGAGAGAAAGGAAGGGGTCGGCTCACTCAGCCTGGGCTCAGGCAGGAAGTCACTGGAATCCCCAGGACTCACTCTCACACATGCCAAATGACATGTAATATTGAAGCCAGAGCCCCAAGTAGGGTAAAGGCTGCTGACAAACTTCCTGCCATATGGGGAAGAGAGATGATCTAACTGCCAGGGAACAGCACAGAGGTTCCAGCTGGGTTCACTTTTTACTAGAATGAAGTAGAGAAGCATCTCCAGCCTTGAACTTCCTCTAGAGCTGCAAAGCATGGTCGGCTTGGTTTTGTGTTCTGCTTAACTGGACATGTTTAGGTTTTCTTTTATCGGTCTTCTAATGTAGCCCTTCTGTACAATGGAACCGTGTTTTTTTTTTACAGGTGTGCCCACTGTCTGGCTCCTCGCCCATCTGATCCCTTCACTCGCTTCTGTCAAGAATGTGGAGCACCTGTCCTACCAATATTTGGCTGTCGTCTTCCACCCCCAGAAGGAGCTCAGGTAAGAATTTTACAGAATTCTTAGAAAACATCTTTCAGGAGCTGGAGAGATGGTTTAGTGGTTAAGGAAATTGCCTCCAGAGCTTAAGGACCCAGGTTCAATTCCCCAGTACCCATGTAAACCAGATGCACAAAGTGGCTCATGTATCTGGAGTTAGTTTGCAGTGGCTGGAGGCCCTGGCATACCCATTCTCTCTCTGTGCCTCTCTCTCTCTCTCTCTCTCTCTCTCTCTCTCTCTTTCTCTTTCAAATAAAGATTTTAAAAAATCTCTCTCCAATGTATTGTTCAAGATTATGATAGAAGTTAATTTAATTTACTTCCATGATATACTTTGAGTTCTTTGAAGAGCACAACACAGCAAATAAAATATAAGCAGGTCCCATTTCTTTGAGTTTGTTTCTATTTCTGTTAGTTGGTACAACATCAAAGTATTTTCTACTTGCCTAGAGAAATAATTTCAGAACTTAAAAAAAACTACTTTCATGTGTGTGTGCACCAGAATATCTAGCCACTGCAATCAAATGCATATATCTGGCTTTGTGTGGATGGCTAGGGAATTCAACCCAGGCCAGCAGGCTTTTTAAGCAAGCACCTTTAACCACTGAGCAAGCCCTCAGAACTGATGAGCCCTCAAGTTGTTTTTTGAATCTAAGATTTCAAAATATTCTCTAGCAGTCCTCTGGATTTCACTGAGATCGATTGTAACATCTCTCCCCACCCTCATCTCTAATTTTACTAATTTAGGACTTTTCTCTCTTCATTAGTTTGGCTTGGAATTTGTCAGTCTTATTTATTTTTTCAAAGACCCAATTATTTAATTCTGTGTATTATTCTTTTAGTCTCTATTTCTTTAATTTCTCCCTGACCTTTATTGTTTCTTGTTCTCTCTCTCTCTGTCTCTCTGTCTCTCTCTCTTGTTTTTCTAAGACCTTGAGATTTGTCATTCGGTTGTTTATTTGAGATATCTCTGATTTTTTTTCACGTAAGCACTCATAGCTGCAAACTTTCCTCTCAGAACTACCTGACCTGTATGTCCAAGCACTCTTTTTAAAATTATTTTATTTATTTGAAAGAGTGAGAGAGAGAAGAGGCAAAGAGAGAGAGAGA
>PVHP010011373.1:0-45311 GCA_004024765.1 Zapus hudsonius | reverse complement strand
CTGTCCATTCCTCCATAGATGGGCATTTGGGCTGATTCCAGTTCTTGGCTATTATGAATTGAGCTGCTATAAATATAGTTGTACAAAATTTTCTGCATCGAGATGTGGCATCCTGCGGGTAGATGCCTAGTAGAGGGATAGCTGGGTCCATTGGTAGTTCTATGTCCATTATGTCTAGAAGTCTCCACACTGCTTTCCATAGCAGTTGAACAAGTTTGCAATCCCACCAGCAGTGAATGACGGTTCCTTTTTCCCCACATCCACGCCAGCAACGATTGTTGTTGGTTTTCTTTATGATTGCCATTTTGACAGGGGTAAGATGGTATCTCATTGTGGTTTATAACAAGTATATGGGAATATAAATCTTAGCATCTAAGAATAAAGGAGAGTGATAATGGAGGGGAATTATATATATCTATGAAAATTCTGACACCAATTCTCTTGCACAAAAACTGTATGCTAGTAAAATGACTATGATGATAGAATTTCTGTTTATTACAGCACCATAAAATATAATATAAAAATACTTCTTAAGTTGGTGAGATCACTACTGTGAAAACTTTTCTCGACATAAAAGGGTACCAACAATATAACCAATCATATCATATGATACAATTTCAACAGAATTTCCATCTCAAATGTTGAGGGTTTTTTTCCCCCCAGGAAACTTTAAGAAACATTCAGTGGATGTTTTTGAGTAGGTCTCTGTGTCATTGGTTTTCCATCACTACAACAACTGAGATAATCATCTTAAAAAGAAGACAAGATTTTCTTTGCTGCACAGTTCTGGTCATTTCAGCCCCTGATGGGGTTAGGGGCTGTGCTGGAGCAGTGGATCACAGGCACACCCAAACATCTGGAGACCTCCCACTAGACCCACTTCTTATTAATACTACCTCTCAATAGAGCTGCCTAGGACCAAAGCCTCTAACATTTGGACCTTTTGTGAGAAATTTGTGATGTTCACCCTATTAGTCTGTGTCTTATTTTTGTGGGAACATTTAAAACTTTGATTTACATGTTAGCAAACTAGATAGTTTAAATCAGCCCATTTGTTTGTTAGACTTTGAAGACCCCCGAACAATTTTTAGTGAACTCATTCATGATTCAAACAATGATGACTGAGTGAAAGCCTTTCTGCTTAGTGCTCAGGTCATAATCCTGCTGTGATACAAACACTGATAAAAACATTGTATCAATGCTATTTGAGTATTTTCACTTTGGAACTACACGAGTCATTCTCCTTACTGTGAAGAGGCAAGACAGTAGAAACACATGCATGACTGTTCTGAATTAGTTAGGTAAGTACAGTAATCTCACTGTGAATCACAAACACTTACTTAGTATAAAACACTTTAATTCCTCATCAATGGTTTTAAATTTGTTGTATGTTTCCTTTAAAGAATATGGGTAGTAGTTTGATTATATAAAGTTATTTCTCGCAATAGGAATCAAAATATAAATCATTTGGTCTGCATTATCAACATAGAGCTAAGGAGCTTTACTGAACTTTAGAATTACATACAACAGACATGATTTTAAACAAAGACAATAAAGTCTACAATAGCATCTTATCATCCAGCCCATTTTCAATGAATCACCCTTGTTTCAAAGGTTAAATTAAAATGTGCACCTGCTGATTACTTGTGTGTTAAAAGCAACTCATTAACAGTGGAATATAGCTTTACTTTTGTTCAAGCCCTTAATGAATATATTTGCATTTAATAACAGCATGCTGCCCTTAGAGATTTCCTGCTCCTTTTCTCTGCCTTTTTCTAAGTATTCAGATTTCAAAGGTTAAGGCCAAAGAAGTTGTGAAAATATCAAATGATTGTCATTGCTAAAAAAAAATCGATGTTATAACATATTTCAACATCATTTCAGGAAAAGAAAAAACTTAATTTTCTCAAACATATAACAAAAATGTTGCTTTCTGTTGTTATAAAAGACTTTATTATTCTTGCTTGAAACAGACACATCTTAGCAGAGTTCATAGAATGACACTGATAGTATCACGTTAAGTAAATAATTTGAAATTTTTACAGTACCAAATTAAAAGTTTATAACTTATGCCTTATCTTTTAGAAAGGGTTATATGAAAGTGAAATTAGGACTATGAATAAAAAGATATGTTTGTCCCTATAAACAAATTAAATGCATTGAAGGTTAAGGACTTATATACTTTTTAAATCATTGGGTAAGGGAAAAGAACTTTGAAATATATGATTTGATCCACTATGTCTTATCAGGGCTATACACATGAGTTTTGTGTCAAAGTTGTTACTTTATTACATGTTTACTGCTCATTGGGGAGTGAGGATTTATTTTGGTTTATGGTTTCAGGAGTTTCAGTCCATGGTCAGCTGGATACACTGCTTTGAGCCTGTTGGGGAAGGTGTGATGAGGCTCAACTGTTCACTTTGTGGCCACTAGAAAGGAGAGAGGCTTAGTGAGGGCCTCAGGACAAGTCTCAGCTCCTGGAGTAGTTTGAATGGATGTCCTCCAGTTGATTCAGGAATTTTATTAAAAACTTCTCTCTAGCCTCCTGGCTGGAGGAGGTGTCACCTAGGGTGGATCCATGGTTCAAATCCTAAATGGAATTCCAGGCTAAGGTATGCAAAGAGCAGTCTCAGCTCTTCCTGGAGTCCCTGCTTTTAGGCTATTGGAGTGTGCTTGCCATTGGAGGTGTGGGTAGTGGTTTTTCTCTCTGTCTGGATCTGCAAACTGCAAATAAATCTCATTTCTCCTATAACCCGTACCTGTTTTGGTAGCTCATCCCAGCAATTTATAGCTAACTATGTTTATAATAGCTCCCAAGGAAAATGCCCATATCCTTGTTCTAACCCTAACCCTAACCCTAACCCTAAGCCCTGACCATGAAAGTTTCAAACTATTCCCAATATGCTTTCAAATTTCTAATCCACTGGTGAAGGCAGAGTCCTCATGTCGCAATCATGTCTCAAAGATCCCACCTGTGAACATGGCACTGAGGGTCAATCATCCAATTCATGAACATCTGGAAGGGTTAGGTGCAGTTCATATCCAAATCATACCAGTAACCAACTCTAGTGAGTATTCTATGTCATGGTATGTGAACATTACTGGATGCTCCATATTACCTTCTGTGTAAAAAGTTCTAAGAGCTAACCAGCCACGGGTAGAAGCTTCTAGCAAAACTTAGTCCTGCCAGAGTATCATGAAATCAGGTAAATCAAATATCCTTGCAACTGTAGTCTCTCTGCACTGGACTAATTTTTTCTATTATATTAATTATGTGCATAATATTCATTGACTCTGCAGCAAAAGAGATAATACATAGTTGTTCTGATGATTATTATTAAACCAAAACAAAGCAGCAACAAAATTATCTCCAAAGTTATTGACTTTAAACAGCAGTAGGGCATTTTGAATTATGCTTTATTGTTTTCTTTTCTTTATTCTTCAAGTGGGCAATTTCCTTTATTCAGCCTTCAAGGTCCCTGATTCTCTACTTTGCATCCCATTTTGCTACTAGGTTTCCTGACTTACATGGCTGGTAAATAATGTTGGCTCTCAGCTAGGGCCTCAGCTGAGTGTACCAGCAGAATTGTTACTCATGGCATCTTCATGTGTTCTTAGCTTCCAGATAGCATGGAGGCTGGGTTCCAAGAGCAATCAACCAAGAAAATACAAAGAAAACTCCAAAATTTATGACCTAGCCTTTGAAGATGCATAGCATTACTGACTTTATAGTTATTAAACCCAAATTCAAGGAACAGAATAGGCCCAGAATGGGATTGGGACCAATATCATAGAATAAGAAAATGTGTGAAATGGAAAGTTGGATAAACAACCTGCAATCATCATTGTATTCTAGAAATGCATATTTAGTCCTCACATTTGCTTCTATCATATTATTAATAACCTTTACTCAACCAACAGCCATTTATTCATATTCCACCTCAATGGTTACTATTTAGCAGCAGATTCCTCATGTATATCTCGCCCAGAATGCCTGTTTCAAAAGCTGTTTTTATTTCCTTGGGTACAAATATTGCGAAGGAAAGAATATCATAATTATTTCATCTTTCTAGAATCTACATCAGAGTATGGTCAACAGTTTTCTAAAGTACCAAATACTAAATATCTTAGATTTACTTAGTCAAGGTTCAAAACTCAAGAATATTACATATGTGCTCACATAATTACTCATAATTTAACTCCTTCAGTATAAAAATATTATTCTTTGCTCAAGGGCTATACAAAAAATCAGCTGGCAGGTTTTTGTTTGTAAATTATAGTTTGTTAACCTTTGGCTTATATTTTTAGACAGTGCTAATAATAAATATATCAAAGTCCACAAATCATTTTTATTTGGTATATATCTGTGTGTGGGTACTGAAGGTTTGACTCTACATTGGGGAATTAAAATATTCAGTTTGATGCTTTCCAATTCTATTGTAAAGAATTCTGATAATGGCTTGATGGTTTTTTTTTTGTAAAAATTCGTCAATCACTTTAAATTTTGCAGCTAGTGTGAGAGTTGAGGAAAATTGATTAGAAATTTTATTTATTTTCTTTTTTTCTTGCCTTTTTTGAATTCACCATAGTAGAAAGGAATAGAAGTAGAGATATTTGTCTACTTCAAAATAAGTTATTATCAATCATTCTGTGCACATTTATTAAAATCTATCCCTTATCTAATGCTTTCTTTTCTATCTATCCATCTGCTATCATGAATCATTTATCAAATTAACATCTAGGTATCCATCTATCAACTCTCTGCTCTTATTTCCTTCTTCCTTTCCTGTACCTTCATATTCCTTCAAACAATTCTAATATATTCATGAGAATACATATGTTACTATAAGATGCATATTGCCTTATGTTCCTGTATATTTTAAATGTATCTTGATGGTATAACTTTGGGGGTCTTAATCCAAGTTCTTGGGTTTCTTTCATTTAGTCTATGTAAAACGTGCCTTCATGTTGTTAAGCTTATGCCAAGTAGGCTGTTTCCAATTCCTTTATAACACCTCTTTGAATGTTTGTGTGCTACCAATCCAGTATTTTATTTTTTCCCAGTCTTTTAGGGTTCTTTTTCTATCAATCCCAATACAAGCAATATTGAGCTGAATATTTTTATATGTGTTTTTGTGTAAAGGAGTGACAGAAAATAATTTTAGGAATGGAATTGAACTTGATAGAATACTAACTACTGTGACTAAATGAGTGATTTTAGTATCCCTTGAACTATTGTAACTTCTGATTTATGACCTAGCCTTTGAAGGTTTTACATTTATAACACATGTTAACATGCTGAAAAAAACCAGTGCGGGAAAGTTTTAACCAAGAGGAAAGTTCAATGCTCGTTCACTGGAGCAAAAGCCTGTGCTTTCTTAGATTTGATTGACATCATGTCACCAGCTTAAAGATGAGTACTATGACAGCTTGAGGCTCAGCATACCTTTCTTCTGAAGTTTACTCTCCACACATCTGATATCTTCCTCTTGGGTATTACCTGTGACTTTGGCATCTTAATGTTTGTGTCTGTGTAGGAAAACATAAGTTTCCATGACAGTATATTTGAAGGAAGCAGAATCAAGAAGTTATGAGATGGTCTATGCACCATGTAGCAAAAGAGTTAGTGGCTTACGGAGACAGTGGGGGTGAAAAGCCCCCTCTTGAAACATGCTTTTGGTTTGAATATGTCTCCTGAGTTAGTCTAATAGTAGCTCATCTAGGGGAACCAGTAGGGCAGACTCCATTAGCATAGTCACTGGTACAATGAGTGGCTAGTCTGAAGATGTACCAAAGTTCCTTATCACTGAAATAGCCTGTGTGGAACAGATGCTACTTGTCTCTCTTCTTGAGGTTGATCCAAAAGGCTGAAATTGTTCTGACAGAGGGACCCATTATGTCATTACTAGAAGCCACTTTGGTATCAGAATAAGTGGTACATTTGTGTATGTATGCCACTTACACACACACACACACACACACACACACACACACACACACACATCCCCATAAAAAAGCATTTAAGATGGAGCCTAAAACAAGAGTCTCACTTTTCACCATACAGGGATTTAAAATTTATGCTCACTTCATTTTAGTTTATATGCTAATCACCTTCTTTTTAGAGTAAAAACTGAAAGAAATGAAATGACCATACTCCAAAACTGTGGAAGAGAAGTTGGAAGAGAAATTTAACTTTCCCTTTATTTTCTGAAAAAAAAGGTCAAAAACCACAAACACCTATATCACAGCTGAAGCATCTCTTGTTTTCATGTGTAATGCTTTTGGTTGAACAGAACCCTGGAATGAATTATGAAATGGCAATCTTATTAATTTAACAAACAAATGGCTTTACTTCAATTTAAAAATACGTAGATATGGAGAAAGCATTTCTCAATTCATTCATCCTAACCCTCAAACTCCAATGATGCTTTTCTCACATTTCTAGAAACTTCATCTAATTCTTTTTTCTGTTTCAATTAATGTGTAACTAAGAAGAAAAACTCATCACAGATACATTTTCCCAAATCTAGCTGAGCGACATCTGAACATTTTTCTGAAGGGCTAGGACCATAGATTAAAATGAATGTTTTTGATTTTGTTTAAATTCTTCTTGTTCTACACTTCACATTCTAACAATTTTTGAAGCTACAAAACAGAGGAGATGACCTTTCTCTAAGAATAAAATGGTGCTAATGTGACCATTTTTGTGGTACAGTTTTGAGTTCCTTGAAGTATCTTATGATGGGAAGTTTTATCTAAAATATTTATTGGACATTTATAGTATACTGTATAATCATAGTGTATAATTAATTTAACAATGATTTGGTCATTTGTTGGTTTAATAGACATTTAACATGATAATCTGTAGTAGGAGGTTTATTATTATTGTGATTAATGCTATCTTCAGATTATTGATCCTACTGTCTCCTAAGTACTGAGTTGATATGCACCAGCACACTCAAAAATTATTTTAAATTATATATAAAATATATGTAACAATGCATTGAAGTTACAAAGCCTTTACTAGGTTTCTTTTCAAAAATATTCTGACCATTTTAAAGCTGACAAATATATTTGAACTGACATAATCTTGTTCGTTCTTTTGGCTTAGTAAGGACCACATCAGAGAGTGGCCATTCAGCCTTTTCTAAATTCCTGGGAGGATCAGACTACAACCTCCTTTAATGATTCATTCTTGCCAGTGCTCACCATACAGGCTGTTGGAAGATTTTATTATACATACTTGAATTTAGAACTTACTCCATATGTTTTCTTCTGTTTCTGTTTTGGGCAGTTTGAGAATGTTTTTATTTTAACAATACTTTGTGCAGTCCAAAGTAAAGTTATTAAATGACTATGCACCTAATTTTCCCTAAGGTAAATGACCTTAAGCATTTAAAATTTCTTATATGTCTTACTTTCCACTCACTCTATCTTGTGTATACTTTGGTATATGAATTTATTTTTATAGTTACAGTTATTACAATGTCCAATTTTGCAATCCAAGCTCTCTTTTATTTTATCCTCCTAATAATCTTTTGAAGCACAGCCATATGGTGTGTCCTGAGAGGAAAGTGAGATATGACAATATGAAGTGAAGTTTGGACAGAAAAGAAGGATAGGAGAACATTGAATTTTTGTACTCGGATCCTGGCAATGAAAGAAAGACGTAAGTACCTAGAGTTGTCTCCCTTTGCAATTTTGCTTATTTTCACATCACAATCAAAGTCCCTTAGCCTCGTACATTTTCCTGGTTGCTAAGCCCCTCTAGCTCCCAGGGAGCAAGTTAGTGGACAAGTGGGTACCATGCTGGCATCACACACAGACTTTCTCATGCACTGGGTGTTCATTCGTCGTGAGTTCCAGATTATGTTAGCTTTCCCTGATCTTCCTTCAGTTTTCTATATCCTTCCTGCTTATGGTATTCCTCTTCCATGGGATAGAAAAGGAGAGTTTCAACACATCACTATGTTAACAGCTCAGGGAAAAGATTGTATTGCATTTTAGGTAGACTTCAGAGAAGTCATCCCCAGTCCTCTTTTTATTACTATTATTTTCCTAAATAATGCTGCTGTTAATTTAAAGCCTGAAAGTTTTATGTTGTGTTTTTAAAAACTGAATTATTTGTGAGGTCTGGCGGATGAACTAATAAACTCAATCCCTGCATTGTTTAGCTCTTAAATCTATTTGGTAGGTTAGGAGGAGGCTGGGGAGCTGATTAACCTTCCCGGGGTGAGCAGGCTGGCAGAGCATGTGGTGTCGTTTGTTGGTGGCTGTTCTTTCTCCAGCTTGAGAAGCAGGCAGACTTACAAGGCTGCTAGGGTTTTCGAGTCAGAACCCCAATTGCAAAACCCTTCATCCCCAATCCTACAAAGAAAACAACTTCTTTCTGAAATTGGAAACTTTAGGGGAAGATTTATGAACCTTGGAGTTTATTAAACCATCTGACATCTTGTCGTTCACAGGCTAGTTGCCTTGACAGGGAAAATTTGGGCTGACTGGCCACTTTTTAGATGAACTCAGTCTGCATTCATACCTAAGAGGCTACTCTTTTAAACTACCTGGTCCATTTGTTAAACTCAGGAGGTTTTAGCTTAATATACCTGTTAATATTTAAGGGCAGTTTTACTGTTTGCTCCGTGCAGTGTTAGACCAGTTTGTGAACTCTTGAGTTTCCAGTCTGCTTAGCTTCCCTTGCAGGAGAACTGTGCAATTTTGGCTTTGTTTTGACAGTTGGTGACCTTTAACCCCTCTGAGTAAAATGTTTAGGCTGAGGAAGACTGAAAAGAGCTTTCAGATGGGCTATTTCCCAACTCTTTCAAGTGAGAGCAATCTTCCCCTCAGCACAGCAAATCCTTATATAGAAATGGTTTTCAGCCTCCATTGAGTGTTCTGGTGGAACAAATCAGATCAAAGCCTTGCTTAATATGTTTGAAAAATGCACATCCGCCTTGCAGAGTAAAAACATGTTATGGAAATCAATAATATCATATTCAGGCAGCCCTAACTTCAAAGTGAATCCGACGTGTGTTCTCAGTTTCAAAAGAAAATGAGGAAAATGAGAACAAGGTGCATATGTTTTTTTTTTCTGCTTAATTCGGTGTGTATGTAAGTGAGCTGAGATCTCAAATGTCTCTTTCTGATGGGTCTCCAAGGACAGTAGGTGTAGGATAATCTGCTTATTAATTTGGTAGCACCTGTGATCATCTTATACACTTAGGCTCCAAGAGAGATAAACTTGCTTCTACACAAAACTTTGGAATGAAAGTTATTTGGATTTCAATTGAGATTTAGCCTATTCAGGGAAAATGTGAAAGGAAAGCACAGAGATAATCAATTGTTTTGTATCGATAGGTTTATTTTACATAGCAAGAATGTTTGTGTGGCTATTGTACAGCTGTCTGCTACTTTCTATGATTATATTTTCCAAGTACAGATGGTTGTATTAGGGGTGGCATTTTTTAACACATTGAATAAACATGCCTTATGACAACACTGGTTAATTTTGTTTTGTGGGTTTAACTCTTAAGTGTATAATACCAATGCACCTCTCACAGCTGTACCGAGCATGCATTACCTTACTCCTCTTTCTGCTTCTCTCCTGAGATGGGGATGCAGGCATTCACATGGAGGATTTAAAACTTGGGAAAAATCACAGAATGGTTCTTAAAGTCTTAACTTTTCTTTACCTGCTAGAATTCCTGCCATTTGGTGAATGTTCTTGTTTACAGCCTTGTTCCAGCACAGTCTAAATATGTCAAAGTTCATGTGACAGAGATAATGATCTTTAAACTGTGGGTTGTAAATGAGATTGCACAGTCATTTATTTAGAAAATGGAGAGTCTAGTTAATCCTATATGTACACTCAGGTATCTGTCTCAGTGGATCTGGGCCTGAATCCTTTGTGGCTAGAGCTGGGTTATCAGAATCACATGTGACAGCATCTGACCCCAGAACAAGCATCAAAGATTCTTACTAAATTCCTGTGTGAGTTTACTTTTGGATAACTCCCCCAAATCCAGTTTGTAGAGGAAGGTGTGCCTTCTGACTATTTATAAAATGCATTTCCATTCCCGAAATGGCTCTTCCAACATTGCTTAGTATATGGCCCATGTCAGGAAGTAGGCAGACATAAATTGATTTTTTTTCCTGAACATTTTGCAACAGATTGGAAAGAAAAATGCTCTTTTAAGATAAAAGCTCATGACTTTGGGCTCACCTTTCACTCACTGTATTACTAGATTTTTGTTTATTTTAATTTTTATATCCTGTCACCATTTTTCCCTGCCACCATTTTGTTTATTTTAATTTTTCTTCTTCTAACCAACAGGACTTTTAACTTGATTCTTGTATCGATAAGGCTCATCCCTCCATGAGGAAGGCAACCTGGCAATTTTTTAGATAATGGTTGCCCAGAGAGATGTCATTTGTTTCAGTGATATAACCACTAATTATGATGCCCCCTGTTCCATTAAATGTGCCCAACCTGAACACACACACACACACACACACACACACAAGCACAGGCAAGAAACTATATGCAAATTCAGTGTGTTCTGTGAAAAGACATGAGAGGGACTAGTTGGGAATAAGAGGGGGCTCAAAGGGATTGGGGTAAGAGGGTAAGCAGAGTGAATGCAATCAAAGTACATTAATTATATACATAAAGTTTTATACATATTTTTTTAAAAATCTGAAAATGTATTTTTGAGTTTTGTTATAATTATCAACTCCAGGCTTTTTACAATGCTATATTTTTCATTATTGTTTTTAAATTAATTATGAACTTTATGAGTATATCATGTGTTAGTCATATTCCCATTGGGTTACACTCTTTAATCGCCCCAATGAATAGCACCACATAAACTTTCTCTTTGCTGGAGATGATTGCCCATAAGCCTACAAAAAAGTTTTGATCAATAGTTGTCATTTTTTTAGGAATGCACATTAAGAAAAATCACAGGATGGGATTCTCATTGTGAAGTTAAGTAACCTCTCAGAATCTTGACTTGGGCTTAGAAAATCCTTGAAACTGTCACACACACACACACACACACACACACACACACACACACACACACACAAACAAACACACACATAAACACACACAGCAGAAGTTGTTTATTAAGTCCTTTTATTCGATCAAGAAAAAGTCAAAAAGAAATTCTACTCTGTCTTTTAGCATGCATGTATTTTCTTCCTAACCTTACATAAATCAAGTTTGCCTCTCCACACTAAATTAAGTGAGGTCCAATCACAGTGCACTGCTTCTCCGTCTGGTTAAATGTTTCTTCATGAGTCAAGTGTTTTGTGACCACTAAATTTCAGCATAGCAAACAAACCCATAGTTTGCTTCAAAACCATCATGAGGCATTTTCAACCTCTCTTTTTCATCCTTAGCTTGAGATATTTATATTACCCACCCGTGTCTGAGTCAGTGAGCAAAGTTTACGGTCATGCTTTTTTGCAGTATTATGGTAAAAGTCTTGGTTAAGTTGTTTTCAAAGGAGGTTGGGAGCTGTATTTTTAGTATTAAAGTGACCCCTAGGTCCTGGGTAAAATGCAGACTACAGAAAAGAAGACATGACCAATTGACGAACTTTAGCCTTTGGCCCAGAATTATATCTAGCTAAGATTCTGGCTGCATTTCCACAGAGATTTTTTTAACACAATAAAACTGAGAGCTAAGAGTTTTTCTCAAATGTTTACACTATAGATCTTAACCACATGTGAGCACAACAGAGACACTAGAAATAATCTTTGGTTCTTCAAATTCACAAACATTTGTCTGACCTCACAAAATGTCCTAAGTAAGGAATTTAGAATTCTTAATTTGGAATAACTGAGTTTAGTGAGAAAATGGGAAACACTGTGTGATGTATAACTTCTCTGCAAAAACAGGCCATGGCTTTTCTCCAGTTTGATATTTTTCTTTTACTTCCATGAAACATGGTTTAGACTGGGTCAGTGTTTTTTAGTTTAGGTATGTGTGGATCGTAATTAAATGAAGTCTCGTGTTGTATTCTTGCTTTGGTGTACCAGAGATGTATGTTGGTTCTGTCTGTGCGGCATTGTCTATCCTTACTTCCAAGAATAGTTCCTTTTATTTCCTTGAAGAATCAATGATCCTCCAAACAAATTCATGATTTTAGGGGGGGAATCTGTCACTCTTGTCCGGTCCAAGGCATGGTCAATAATTTTAACCTGATCAATCAGAATTCACAGTAATTGAAGCTGGGCATTGTGGTGCACACCTGTAATCCAAGTACTTAGTAGGCTGAGGAAGAAGAGCAAGTTGAAGGGAATCAATAACTGTGAAATGAATGTGTGGTCATCTTGAATGACATAATGAGACACTATTTCAAAGAAACTTTGATGCTGTGGTTCATACTGGTTATGTGACTGCTGCTAGTTCCATTGCAAATATCGGACTTCCTAGCCGCTAGAGCTACTAGGAAAAGTACTCTTAAGTCTTCTATTAGTGTCATTTTCTGGCATGTGTGGACAGCCTGACTTAGGAGGAAGTCAACATGGAGAAAAGATACACTCCTGATGGTAACTGATGAGCTTCTGCATCTATTCAGCTCAGGATCAGTTTCCTTCTGTATAGTTCACTTAAATTTCACAATTATTCATATGTGTGTGTGTGTGTGTCTATGTGTGTCTGTGTGTGTTATATGCATGTGTTTTTGGGAATGTGTAGAGGCCAGCGGAGAATGTCTGGTGTATTTCCAGTTGTTGTTTTACATTGTTTTCGTGAGACAGGTCTTTCAAGGAACTGGTCCCTCACTGACTAGCTAGCAAGTGAGCCCCAGTGATCCGCCTATGAACTCCTTTAGTATTAGGCTGAGAGGTGTGCACAGTCATGCCTGACTTGTTGCATGGATGCTGAAGATCATATTCTCGTGCTTGGTGAGCAAGTGCTCTTGCCCACTGAGCCATTTCCCTCAGCTCCCCAACTTCACGGGTAGTGTTAAATGAGCTATTGTCATCTTATACTCTAAGTGATGAGGGTAGAATTTGTATGTGAAACCTAATAATAGATGGATTTGTGAGAGAAATACCTTGAAGGACCAGCGACTTTTTAAGCACAGATTAAATAGAAAAGCCCCTGAGCAATGGATCCACTAGTCATAGACTCCTCAGTGCTATGTATTTATTGTTAAGGTTTCCTTTTCATTGAACTACAGGCAACAGAAAAGAGGTCCTGTTGATATGATGCATTGTTTTTGAGCAGCAGAGGCAGGGAGGGCATAGAGAAACTTGGGGGATCAAGGCTGTAAATCAGATAACATAAGCTACAATCTCTAAAACTAAATGAGAATCTATGAAAGAACTGGGGTGAGGTGAGTTTGGGAATAATTTAGATTTGTGACATATATAAAAGTATGAAAAGAGGAGGAAAAATTTAAATCTGTTTTTCTTGTGTTCATATTTAAAATTGTAATTCATCACAAACACAGTTTGGTTGCTTTAGTTTCATTATTTCTAATGGAATGGAAGAAATCTGTACTAAGTTACAACTAACATGAAATAATGTTGCTCAAATATGCTTGAAAATTTATTTCATTGAACAGATTCAGTTATTTATCTCTGTCAAGTTTGAAAATGAAAAAGAGACATTGATAGCCTTTACTTTGCAGTAGATATGGCTTTAACTTGCTCAGCTACATGTGCCTAGAAATAAAAGAGATACAAAGTAATAATTTTGTTTTGTTTTGTTCTTTCTACAATATAGCTACAAAATACAGGTCTGGTATTTCATCTGGCTTCCTTACTAAATGATGGATGCAAAAGCGATGGTGTGAGACAGTGCATAATAAGCACAGTAGGTTCAATGCAGTAAACACAGAACTTCATGTGCATTTTAGAGAATGTGTAAGAGCCATTTTCACTTTTTGAAATTTTTTCCGTAGACTAAATGGCTGAGAATATGAATCTCTACCCCACTGAACAAGAGAAGACTGAGGAAGAAAGAGGAATATTTCGCATAATAACATGCAGGTTTTAGTCATGTACAAAATAGCTGCACATTAGTGGCTCCTTACAAGGTGAAGTCCAAACCTGTGTTAATATGCAACATAGGAATGCCACCCTCCTCATTGGTAGCAGTGATGACCTGTCTCCAAATAAAAGAGCTGGTCATGTGGCCTTTCCCTTGATCCTGCTTTCATGGGTAATCTGCAGAAGTGCCCCTGGACCTGCTCCTTCCTGCATTCCACAGATCCTAGAACTCCCATGTGCATGACCTGGAACTGCCCCTTCCTACAGCCCACAGATCCTAGAACTCCATGTGCATGCCCTGAACCTATGTTTTCTGACAATTGCAGCCCCTGGATCTCTATTTTAACCACTGTGGGTTCCACACTGTACAGTGTCTTTCACAAGTGTTTGCTCTGTTCCAGTAGATTTCACTATCAGGTTCAACCCATGGCTGGAGCTACAAGTAAACATGGCCATGGGCCTTTCTATGTGGGTGGGGTGGGGAGCAAATTCATGTTCTCATACTTGTGAAGCATCTTATTTTATAAAAAGAATTTCATCATCTCTTGCTTTTCTTCTACTTCACATAATTTTATTATTTTATAAACATATTTGTATAAACATTAAATTGTATGTATTTATTTTAGTTTTGCTAAATACATTATAGGTTTTCTCATTTCTTTCCTCACTCTCCACCCTTTGCCTGGATCATCAACAGTCCTCTGATCTTGAATTTATTTTTGGCTTTTATACTCTGCTAGAATAAAATTTAAAAATTCAAGTCAAATTATGTCCGCACAACTTAAACCCTTATGTGCTTTCCCTTCTCTTGTCCTTAGAATAAAGTTCAACATCCTTGGAGTTTATGGTTCTCTCCTGGATCAGGACCTTGCCTTTAACTTCAGGCTCCCTTGCCAGCTGCCTGCCTCTGTTAGCTTCTTGAATACAGCATGATCAGCTCAACCATGAACGCTTTCATCTACCCTGTGTCTGAAATGTTTTTAAAAAGTTTTATCTTATGTGTATGTATGTAGGCACAGAAATCAGATCCATGGGTACTTAACAAGTGAGATCCAGATTTTCTTCCCTTCCACAACTGACTGGTGGGACAGTGTGATATAATTAGGAGCCTTTCTTCATAATGATTTTGTATTTCTTCCTCCTACGAAAGTGTTTTGGATTCAATTTTAAATTGTGAAAAATCAAGCTTTCACCTGAGTTAATAGAGCTTTTGCTGAAATGAGAAACGACATGCTCGTTGGTTTTACTCTTAAATTCTTTACAATAAGCAACAATATATTATAGTATATAATAATAAAACATATATTTTGTATTCAGTTGTTTTATTTTGTTTTGAGGCAAATGTAGCTCATTCTGGTCTTGAACTCACCATGTGGATGAAAATGATTTTAAAGATCCTGAGAACTGGGATTACAGATGGGTACGACCACACATGTTCATTTATTCAGTGCTAGTGACACAGGGTTTAAGCATACTAGAAAAGCATTCTTCCACCTGACCTATGACCTAATCCCTGAACTCTATAATTAATTTTTGAAAAATATAGCTTTTACTTAGTGGCAAATCTATATTTTCACAAATATTTTATGTTAGAATTTTAAGTAATTTTAATAATCTAATCTGTTTCCCTAAGATTACATTAAAATCACACACATATATGCAATACAAAGTAACCAAAGAGAAGGTAGCATTGTATAACTATGTTTGCTTCTATCATTACAAAGAAGCATTTAGGATGCAGACTGAGAATCTGATCTGCTCCTCTGCAGTTTGGTCATCTGAAAGGTTTAGTTCCCAGTCAAAAACAGGGCCAGGTAATAGAAGTATAAATGTTGTCCCTGGCTTCATTTGGTTTATATTTTATATCCACTGATATTTACAATCATTTCTATAGTTATTAAAAATTTCCAAAGATTTCAGGTTAAAACCAAAGATAGTTGAACATGGAGAAATACCCCCCATTACCCTTTTCAGAGTTTAGTTTTCCCTCAGGAATTTCTAGTGAGATGGGGATATTTGAGTCATAGGCACAAGTATTTATGGCAGGTAGTTATTTTCCAGTTAGGACTCAGGAGGACTTGATACTTGTATGAGCTGCCTGAAAGCTCCTGCTTCCAACGGGCACCATGTCAAGTGGGCAGGGTCTTTATAGAGGCCAGAAGCCTGGTTGTCTTATTGGTAAAGGTTGAAAAGTTTACAGGCAACTGAGGAGAACATTGCTGTCTAAGACAACTTGAATACTAGTTTTTTTTTTTTTCACACACAGTCATCTGTATACCTTTTGTAATTTTCCATGGAAATGAATGATGGGGTCATGGTGTCACATATGGAGTCTGGGGTATAGCAATGACAGTGATGAGCATGGAAGGCCTGCTCTTGTTTGAGAATTAGGAATGTTCAAAACCACTATGTCCTGTCCCCGTTCTCTGCTCATATAATGGGCTAGTCATTATCCTGCTCACTTTGGAAATATGTATGGATTTAGTGCTGTCTTTAGTCTTTCTCTGATCTTGTGATTTACCTCACTCTGGTCATGACTCCAGAAACAGGCATTTGAAAATCTACAGGAAAAATTCAAAAGACTCATGATTGTAGAAGATGCTTCTCTGTTGTACTTCACATCAAAGTGAACTTGGATTTGAGTATCAGTAATATGGAGGTTTGAATTTTTACCTCTGAGATACTATACACCAAGACATCTTAAATATTAGTTTGCTTTACTGATGTATGTCTTCTGTAAATTTTGAAATTAAAAAAATCTGTAGAATAGGGGGAGGAAAAACTAGAGGTCACATTTTCTCAAAAAACTCAAGGACTACTCTTTATTTTTAAAGGGAAATGCTAGATTCCTTACAGAGATTCAGAGTATGTTTTTTAACTCATTTCAGGAAAAAAAATGTTACTAGTTTTTGGTCAAGTAAAGGGAAAGTTCTAAGCTGTATGTTGCCTAAAACAGTACTCAAGTTGTATGTCTGTATATGAAAATGCTTGATACTAATTTGCTCAGTAGAGAAATGATTTTATACGTGTGTATGTGTGTGCTATGTGTGTGTGCATGTTTGTGTATGTACAAATGTGTGTCCATGTGTGTTGAGCGTATGTGGAGGTCAGAGGAAAAGCCAGGGTGCCACCATCCAGAATGCTATCCATCTCCTCTGAGACATGGCTTCATCCTAGCCTAGAGTCATGAATTAGACCAAGTGCTTCCCTACTTCTATGCTTTAAAATAGCATTTTTAAACTTAAAATTTATTGTTATGTGACAAATCTTCAGGTCCTCACAATGAGACATCCTCTGAAAGCCTAAAAAAAAAAATTACCACAGACTTCTTTTGTTATCATGAGGTTTGTTAAAATTTCAAGTGCATATTAACTCATCTAATCTATCTTAAATTCTACCTAAAAGATGAATTTTTAAGTCACCCTTCTGAGACATTTAAGGGGTAACAGAGTCCCCCAAAGTAAAAGTAAGGGGGAATCTGTGTTTTTATCCTACATCTTTTTTCCCTCCTAAAAATCTCACCAGAGGAGGTTGTAAGTGCCTCTGATTTTATCTCTTTCTCCTTAGGAAAGAGAGGAATGTAAAGGGATTACTCCCTTCCTGAGAAGCTGGTGATGTACAGACACTTGGCATCAGAACTGAAATGAAGATTTCAGTCCCCCATCCGTCAGTGACTTCCTTCAAAGATCAGAATCTGGGTCTCTGGGTGGGCTTTCCTGTTTTCCAGAAACCCTGCTGCTGCCCACTTGGGCAGAAGCTCCATATTCCTTCCTCCTCTTAAACTTTCTCTTAATCTCTGTAAACCTTAATCTCTTAATCTCAATTACAGAGAGACCTCTGTGACCTCTATAATAAAGTCTCCAAACTATATTGTCTGGCCTGGGGGCTTCATTTCTTAAAATTCACAAGAGAACACCCAGAAGGCCAGTGACTCAGTGGAAGTTTTGTGTAACCATGAACTTGCAGCACTCCAGCTTCTAAATACTACCTACCAAAGAGCAAAGAGGCTCCAATGTTCTCAAAGGCACCCCAAATTCCTATATCATTTCCACCTGAAATTGGCTAACCAGTGATCCCCATGACTCTTCCTGTGTATGCCTTCCCAGTACTAGGATTGTAGGCAAATGCCAATATGCCTGACATTTTTATCTAGGTTTGAAGGCTTAAATTTATGTCCTTATGCTTGTGAGACAAGCACTTTACCAATTTAGCCATTTCTCTAGCCCAAGAAATGAATGTTTTCATCACAGTAATTAGGTAAACAAATGTTACCTGCAATAGATAACTTTGGTTTTGCACCCCACCTGCCACTTGTGCATTTATGAAAATACAGAAGCAGAAAACCAACGTTGGAGTATTTCTTAAGAAAAGAGTAATTAGAGCAATATAGCCATGTGTTTTTCATCTAATGACAGCTTCTATAGCTTGCTTCTCTAATTGAGCACACCTGTGATTCTAGACATGAGGGATTGGCATGCTTCTGTGTTTTGGACAATTCCTTATTGAATACCGCCATTGGATACTTGTATAAATCTTGCCTAGAGTCACTGCTAAGTTCCTGATGGTCTTGAAACAATAACTGGTCCCAGTGTTTGAGACCAGGTCCTAAAAATTGCCATGGGACTGAAGAAAGGTATTCTGATCCAAAATGGCACAGAATGACTTGCTGACAGAAGCAAGCCTAATCTGGTTCTGTACTCTGAGAATAGAGCTGGGCTTACAAAGTGATCAGAACAAAAATGCCTTTGCCCAAGCTGGGCAGCACCCATTGTATCAGTTTCTTTTTTACTGTTGTGAACAAGTATCTGACCAGAAACAAATTAAGGTAGGATGGATTTATCCTGGCTCACAGTTGAGAGGACAGTCCATCATGGTGGAAAAGACATGGCAGGAGATGGGGCTGCTGATTCATATCTGAAAGGATAAGAAGCAGGGATAAGAGACACTGTGATTGGCTTAGAAACCTGAAAGCCAACTCCTGGGAACCTACTTCTTCCAGTAAGATTCCACCTCTTACAAGTGCCACCAGCAGGGGACCAAGTGTTCAAATACTGTGGGTGACATTCCATTGAAACCTCAGTTTACAACAAGCTAATTCAATGCTATACATCGCAAACATTCCTGAAATCAACAGAGCCAGTGTTCAGGTGTTAGAGCTTCACATACAACTCTAATGGTTGTGTTTAGTTAGGATGTATTGGGAAACAACATGAAGACACCCAACCGGGGTCACTCAGGGACCATGACAAGCAGATACGGCTCAGAGACCACACTCATGTCAAGCAGATGCCCCACTCTGATCACTAATTAGTCTCCAGTCAGAGAACTTGTTTCTTTTTAACCATAGCTTTGTAAATGCCTCTGAGGATGCATTTTATTTTGAATCCACAGTGCTCTTATCAAATTCCAGTCATCAACATATGTTGATTATATGAGACAACACCTTGAATATTTCTAAAATATCATATTTCATATTAATTAGTAAGAAGCAAAAGGAACTTTTGGCTTTTTGATGACCCAGAGAGAACAGCAGTTTGTAGCTAGGATCATCTTATATTAAAGAAATTTTTGCCATCATTCCATATTATATGCAGGACATTAATTTTTTCAAAATTAAATATTTAAATATATATCAAGAACCTTTTTTTTTGAAATCACACTGCAGTATTCACTCTGTGTCATATAAATGAGAGAAAAAAGTATGTTCTATCTTAAAACATAGTGATCAGAAAATAGAACATCTGTTTGGAAGAGACTTCAGGGTCCATCTTTTTCATGATCATGGTTGACTTTACATTTGAAAGAGGCTTTTTAAAACTTCAAATCAAGAAACCCTGCAATGTGTTTGATAGAATACATTAATGTCTGTGACCTCAACATGATCATCTCTCCAGCTACTGAGATCGGATCTGTTCCAGGTGAGTCATTTCTGCCGATGTCTACAGGATGCTAAGCAGCCACCACTAAGGCCCATTGTGTAGGACACCAGCCAGCTCCCTTCAGTACACTGATGCACACCAGGATTGTCTTGTCTTCCTAGTGGCTTCTGCCCAGTACTTTCTGTTATAATTACACAATGTGAAAGAACACTGCAGCATGAGTAGCATGAGTATGACAAGAGGACTATTGAATAATGAGTACAATAGAAAGTTTAGTGCACTTTTTGAATGTAAAACTTGATTCCTTTTAATTAGGAATAACCTATCTATTTGACAGAATTAGGAGATTTTTTTTCAGGTATCTTTATATCATTTTAACCAATCTAAGTGCAATTTAGAAATGGCACATGGTGTGTAAGTGTGATTTTTCTTTTAAATATGGGAGGGGATTCATATGAAGAATATACAAAAAAAACTCAAAATATTAAACAGTAAAAGAATAGCTATTTCCATCAGTAAAATGGACAAAAGAACTGAACAGATGCTTGTTAAATGGAGAAGAGCAAGTAGCAAATAAATACATGAAAAAGTGTTCAACATCGTTAGCCACTAGGAATCTGTAAACCAAGTTACGTTGACATTCCAGCCCATTGCAACAAGAGTACCCACCATCAGTACACAAATTCAGTAATGTTGGCAACTATAAGGGAGTGAGAGACCTCTATACTCTACCAAAGAAAATACTAACTGCTTCAGTCACAATGGAAATTAATGTGGAGGTTCCTCAAAAAATAAAATTAACTCAGCTCTAACATATGATCCAGCAATTTCAAAGTCAGCTTGCTATTTAGGTGGCTACAAACTTATGGTTATTTTAACACTGTTCACGTTTATGTGTATGTATGTATATCTGCACAGTTATGTTTATTTTAGCACTGTTCACAATAGGCAAGTTATGGAATTGGCCTAGATGCTCATCAATGCATGAATGGATAAAAATGCATAAAAACATAGTACAGTTTTATTCAGACATTTCAAGAAACAAAATTATGTCATTTGCAGGAAAGTGGAATGTTGGACATCATTGTGTTAAGTGAAATAACGCTGTCTCCTGAAAAAAAGCTATTGCATATTCTCTCATTAGCATAATATTTAATCCTTCATTGTGTACCCATTCAAAGGAGAAGTCATGCCCAAAAAAACAGTTTATTTCATTTTTTAAAGTTTTTTTTTTCCTGGTTGGCATTCTTGTCTTCCAAGTACCTTTTTCAATGAACAAAGAAACTATTAATGCTGGTTACTTGGGATAAGAAAGATTGCAATATGGTCTGATATTTCCTCTGCTGCAGCCAAAAGGCCAACACTCACAGGTAAAGGTCTGGGAATATGGAGGGAAGTAAAGTGAAATTTTTGACTCAGGGTTCCACAAACGTTTATTCGACTCTACCACTTCTTATTCACATTTTGGGGAGTTATATTTCCAATGTGAAGTATTTCATTCTGTACTGCTCTGCACTACCTCTGAAATGTCTGCAGTATGAGACTTATAGCCTATATGGAAGACAAGCACAATGATCTGTGACCTTCTCTCCGAATTCACTATCTAATGTGAAAATAACACATGCAGCATTAAATTCAATATACCAACCCAGGTACAATATTGTAAGACAGACACACATATGTTAGTTTTGTATATTTTTAAACATTTATTCACAACCTCCATATCTATCGACAATGTATCATTATCATAACCCCTACCAACCCCTTCCCTTGCCCACTTCTTGAATACTTTCTCAACCCTCCCTGCTTCTTTCCAACTAGCTAGCCTCTCTTCAATTATAACATCATTATTTTTTGTCTCCTCCTACTAGGTTATGTGTATGTAGCATCAACCACTGTGAGGTCTGAAATGCCATCACCATTTTTTGTCTGGAGGACAGGATTACAGAGCACTCCTCACCTTCCTTTGGCTCTTACATTCTTTCATCCATCTCTTCCCCAAAATGGTTCTGGAGCCTTGGAGAGTGTGATAGAGATGTCTCACTGAGGTCTATACACTCCACTGTCACTTCTTAGCACTTTCATGAGCTTAGAGTCACCCCAGTGATCGCCACCATCTGAAAAGAGAAGCTTCTCTAACCAAAGTCAGTGTAGCATTAGTATATGAGCACAACCATAAGAACTTAGAGGCCAGTTTTGAGGGTATAACATAACCATTTAGCTGTACAGCAGATGCAATATTACCCTCCAACTATAGGCTTTTGACTAGGTTTTCTGTACCAGGCATGAATTCCCTTCCATGAAGGGGTTCTCAAATCCAATCAAATTGTTGATGGTTACCCCATAATAGACATGTCACCATTACAATAGTTGGCATATTTGGCCTGGCTGGCCAGCTGCAGAACTTGTAGGGTCCACTGCTGGTTAAGACTACTGATGACTTTTCCCCCCCAGCAGGTTTTTCCAGGATTGTGACAGCTTGTCAACAGGGAAGAAGCTTCCAGCTGAGCTCCAACTTGATTTCTCAGTGGCCTGCAACCCAAGTATATGGGAATCTTCAGCAGTAGGGTCTTACCATCTAGTTCTGGTAGACAATGAAGAGCCTTGGAAATAGCCTATAATATTTTGGGGATCCTAAATATAACCCTGACCAACAACTGGCTGGAAGGTTTATTAACCGTGGCACTGAATTTTTTTTGTATAAAATTCTATAGGTTATGGGACCAATATTTTTCACACTTAAAGGATATTTTTGTCAAAACTTAGAAGTACATTTCCATGTAGTTTATTTATAATATTAATTTTGATTAACCGTCCTTCTATGTCTTCCTTCTTCCATCTCCTTCCTTGATCTCACTTAAAACAAACCTTACTTTTAAATCTGAAGAACAGGTACAGAAAGAGTTAAATATCTTCCTTATATTTTGACAGTGTGGTATGAGCTAGAATCTGAGATATTAGATGTATGCTATCTAATTCTCTTTTCTGTATGACCTAAAATCATATAACATAAAATTTATGCATGGTATCTGTGAAACATGCAGCATATGCCGATGGTTTTCAACTGGATTGAGTACAAATGGTTGGTGTGTGTATGTATGTGAGGGAGCATGTGTATGTGTTTGAGTGCATGTTCCTGTGTTTGAATATGGGCACATGAAAGCCACAGCATAGAGGTGAGAGTCAGAAGACAACCAGGGTGTCAGTCCTCTCCTTCCTCCTCATTTGAGGCAGGGTCTCTCCAAGATCATGCCTCCATTTGTCTCTGCCTTTCACCTCATTGCAGTCGTGCTGATAATGTGATGAAAGGAGTCCATCACCACTTTTATCTTTTTGCATGAATTCTGGGGGATCTGAACTCAGATACTCATGTTTGTGTATCAAGCAATTTATCCATTAAACCATTTCTCTGTTCCCTAGATTTTCTCTCTCTCTCTCTCTCTCTCTCTCTCTCTCTCTCTCTCTCTCTATCTCGCTCGCTCAAATTTTCAAAGATATAAAGAGCAAGTGCCTACACTATTTTACTATGTTTTATTTAAACTGCCTTGTTTTTAGCATTGTTCATCATGAAGTCATTTTACAATATGGGGATAGAATGTTTTGCCCTGCTAGAAAGAGAGTCAATCTTCCCAGGATTCTCATGGAAGCAAACAGAATGCCTTGCACTTCCCAACCAGTTAAAGCCTTCATTATGATGATGTAAAGGAGTAGCAAAGGGGATATATTGAAAATATGCTGTGGAAATTGTGTAATAGTTCCTTTCTACATGAAAACACTGAAGTATGAATACAAATAGCTTGTTATCAATCTCTCATCTATTTACATTTAGAGAACACTCTTTATTGACACAGTCTTTTGGGCAATGAGTTTCTAAGGATTGCTTGTAGTAATGTTTGACAACATTATTTCTGAATATCATCTTTCAGTTTCCCTCCTGTAAGTTTCTTATAGAGATGTAACATTGAGTTCTAAAAACATGACATTCGTAGTGGAATCTAATGCCATTGCTTCTTTTTAAAACCCAATTGAGGTGTATAAAGACAAATAATATATTTAAAATTAACCTTCTAGTTTATTAATTTGTACATGCAAAGTTCTTAAAGGAATCACTTGAATTTTCCATTATGACATGACTCCCCTTAGCTCTTTTTCTATTTATCAAACAATGTTTCTCTTTATTTTGCTAATCTGTTGGGTTTTAAAATAAAACCTCAGGCTCTTAAACTCATCTCCTTTTTCTCCCCAGAATTAAAGTCTGAGAAATGCCTGAATAACTGAGCAACTTTAGAATTAATAGAAATGACATGTCAGAGGGTGGATGTCCCCAAAAGTAAGGTTTGTCCAGAGATTGAACATTCAATTAGTCTACACTGCCTGTAGCCTAGAGAATGTTCTGAGGTGAGCAAAATAATTTAGGATCAGATTGTGATGAGGCTAACAATGTGTTAATGGCTTTGAATCCAAAGCCATCTTTGAGGATTGGTGAGCTTTGATAGAATTTTTAAGTTGGACAAATTTCTAGAAGGAATATAAGAGCAAAATATTTAAGTGACAATTTATGTGACAGACAAGAATGGTCTGATGTATCAGTTACAGACTGTGCTTAAAATAAGGCAGAAGAGAGCTGTGTGGATTTGCTCTCATTTTAGTTTACATTTTACAAGACAAGGCAGCTGCCATAAGCTTTTTATAGGACAATTGCACTAAAGCAGATTTCTACCCCCTTAGATAACCTTCCTCCTTGTAAAGGTCTTTGCTTCTTTCTCTTCACAAGGGCTCGAGAGTATTGAATACTGAGATGACAGGAGAAAAGCTGGGTAAAGAGAGTTTTTTTTTTCACTATTATGGCATATTCTAATTTGTTTTATTTTTATTTATTTTTTTAGCTTCTTCATTTTTTTTTATTGTCCATAATGAGTTACAACATTCAGTGGGCAAACAATGAGTTGTTATCCCCAATTCCCTGCTGCCCTCCCCTCCCCACTCCGCTGGATAACCTCCTCCATGGGTTGTCTGGATCAGTCCTTGTGACAGGGGACCATGGATAGCCTAGTACACAGCCTGGTTCTCCTAGCCCAAGTGGGTTGTTACTGGGGGATGCCATGCCTCTGGATAGTCTCCCCCACCACAGCTCTCACAGTCTTTCCGCCCCCTCTTCCGCATAGTTCCCTGAGTCATGGTGGATGAGTATTAAGGCTGCTTTAAGGTTGTGAGCTTAGGGGTCTTTGTGTCGAAAATTGTTGGTTTCTGTCTCACTGGCTTATCCTATGTTGATTGAATGGCTGTGGCTGTGGGTCCCTTGTTCATCCCGTCATTCTCTGCAGGGTTCCCTATGGATCCTCCAAGATATGACTCTGGTGGCTCATCTCTTGCCAGGATCTCAGCTTTCTGCCTGCGGTAGGTTGGTAGGGTTAGATGGGCCCCAGCTCTCTCGCTGCATCCTGAAAAATACAAACACAATCTCCATCGGAGAGTGAGATCAGTGTAAGTTAACAAATATACACAATTCTGGAATTACCTAGATTCTATTTTCAGTAGCCTCCCCGACAATTGCTTTCATAGTGCAACTTGTAAGTAGGGAGGAAACAACCTGGAATTGTGTAAGCAAAGGCGAGGCGCAGTGCAGGAAGGGATGGAATCAGGAGGCTCTTGTGGAGCCCAAACAAGAATATTCAGGGCATGGATGAGCTCAAAAAATATTTGGGGACAATTACAGTTGGATTTTATTTTTGTGAAGTGAGGAAAATGAAAAATGAGCCCTGTATTTGAGCAATGAAAAAGAATCACCATTGGATCAAAGAGAAATAGTAAGACTCATGAGTAGATTAGGTGGTTTTCTGTTTCCAAGGTAATGAATCTGAAAAACATTTTAAAGGAGAATAGTGCTCCACTCTTGTCAAAATTTATGGGTTAAGCAATGTCTATAATTCCTTCTCCTTGTGTATGATGACTAGTGAGACTTCCCAGGTACATTCAGGCAGGGGAGCCAGGATTCCCTTCTTGCTTTATTGTGACCAGGTAGAACACTTGTGGTTTTTGCTAATGTCTTTGGTATTTGCTGATATTTATTTGATAATCAACATTATTAAGTAAATATATATATGTATATATCATTAAGATATATACATATATATCTTCCTCCTCATAGATATCTTTATTGCATTCTCTTTAAAAGAGCCCAAGAGAAAAAAATATATATGTATATATATACATATATATATATATATTTATTTAGTGATTGGTGTAAAATGCAGTCAGTCACTATCCATTATATATTTTGCCAGAAATTTGACATTCATTGTAAATTAGACATTATATATTAATATTGAAATAAAATGAAATATGTATTGTGAATGAGTCTCATTGTGTAAAGCAGGACCACTTTGAGGGTGATATATTTGTAGTAATGTTTTATATTTTGGATTTTGATGTGAGAGAAATATAACTGGTTATACAGGATTCTGAGGTAAGTTAAATTTCAACAGAGTAATGGAAATGGAATTTTGATTATTTGGTTTGGTATTTGATTTTGGTTCATTTAGACTTTATAATAGAGTTAAATAAACATACACAAAGGGGATTCATTCAATAGTCTAAAGTGAGAAATTCATTTTAAATATTTAATGATTTGATTAAGTTTTATTGATATGATTTTCTTTGCTTTATCTATTAAAAATTGTTAAGGTTCTCATTGGTCCGTTCTCCCCTTTTTGGACAGTGATTTGATTTGTTTGTTCTGTGTTTTTATAAACAGTGATGCATGTTAACTTACTAAAATTTGCTACTCAAATTGTTATAAAAAATGTAGCAAGGAATCATGTATCATTAAACTCAGCACAATTTATTCATGGTGTTACTATTTTGATTCAAACATTGCAATTTTGTCATTGTTTATTTTGAACAGATTTGTTCTTGTTTTCTCGATGTAGTCTTTGCCTTCATATTCAGCTGTTTTGTGTTCCTCAAGTTCTAGCTTGAGTTCAGGCAAGCCTGGGGTAAGGAAGAGGATATTCCTGTCAAACAATATCTTCTCTCTCTTTCATTCTCACTTTCTTTATCTCTTCTTCAAAAGAAATAATGTAACATAAAGTACATTTTTCATTTTTAAACTACTACAGTGTTTTAAACTCAACTTATGGCAGTAGTTCAGATATGCTTAGAAACAAGAGGAGTTTTTTTTTCTTTTTTGTGCTATTTTATATGACCAGAATAACATGTTATACTATCTCATTTTTCAAGGGTTTCCATTGTTTGATAAATTTCCTCCAATATTTCATCAGGTTTTCCTCAGGCTTTTAAGATCAGCAGTTTTTTTTAGACATAATAATATTTGGTAAAAATTAAGATTTCTTTTGAAGGGAGTTGGGGAAGAGTTTAAAGTAATTCAGTTCAAAAGGAGGTCAGCTTCAGCTTTAAACTCCAGATCTGTAATATGGTTTCATAGTGGCCTGCTAGGGAAAAAAAAACACCACAGAAAAGTAAACATTTTGACAAGGATCAAGACTTCAGTTGGATCATATCCAGCAGTAAACAGAAACACATGCTTTTCTTTGGCTTTGGCAGTAATCCTGTCTGCTTGTATTTTTTGAGTTATTTTTAAAGTTCAATCTTCTCTTTAAGCTGTGTAGTGGATAATGAGGGCCATGGATCTGGGGGGGAAAGACACTTGTTTAATTTCAACTAACACCTCTACTATTCCTGCATGTCTTATTTTCCCAACTGTGTCCTAACTCAACCCTCTACGGAGAAATGCCTGTGTCGTGACTTATCCTGGGGAGATATGAACAATTGTCTATACACAGCAGACCAAAGAAAATATTCCATCCATATCCAGCTTATTAAACCAATGATAAAACTCTGGGATTGTTTACAGAAATATGGGTGACTCCCAAAGAGGTGTATCACCAAAAAGTCACATCCTGAAATTGCACAGATGGAGTTTTCTCTTCTGTCAACCTTCCTCCTCCTGTAAAAACTCTTGTGCCTCCTGGAACTCATGCATTTGGAGAATCTGGGCTGGGCAGAAGGATGTGAATGGCTGTAGTCTAAGGTGAGAGTCTGATGACCCTCTGCCCACATCTAGGAGAGATCTATGGTCAGATCTTGTGAGGGTCACTGACAGGTAACCAAAGTTGCTATTATTTCAAGATGGTGACGACCATGTCATACATGAAGGGAAACATTTCATAACAACACTTAAGCACCTCCTCCTTTAGTTAATCCTTCCTGTATGCAACCAAAGAGACCCAAACAAGAATACTGGTAATTACTAAACAGGTCAAGTTGACAACAAAACTTAGCTATCACAAAGCCAACCCTTGGCAACTTGACATCAAACCATATCTCCTTAAATCCTACTTAATTTTCAAATGAAGACAGTAAAAAGATCATAATACTGCCTAACTTGATATAACTGTCCCACATACAACCAGAAACACATAATCACCTCCCATACACACACACACACACACACACAAGTCAAGGTCTCTTAACTCTAATTTCTGTAAAATCAAAACAAGTTACATGCTTTTAACAAATAATGGCACAGAGTAATGATTTCTAACTGCTATGAGGCATGACAAGGAGGGGCTAGACAAATGAAATCTCAACAACCATTAGACACACATCTCACATCTGCAGTTTAAGTCCAATATCACAACAAGAGACTGATATTATCTGGATATTCCAATTCAGCCCCTCCAGCTTGGCTGAGTAGCTGGGGAAAACTTTTATCCATAGTCAACAGTGTTCTATGGTAGCCCTTGCCACAGTCCTGATATGTCCAAAACGTATTCAGGTCTCCACTGCCTCCACTGCAAACCATCATCCATCTTCCAATGGCTTCACTGGCCTATTAGGGACTTCATGTCCTGTTCCACATACCCCATCTCAGCAGCACTCCTGGAACTGAGTGCATTTCATGGCCCATTCCACCCATGCATTTTTCATGCTTCCAACAGCAAAACCAGGTATGCAGGACACAGCAATGTTGTTAATTCAGAGATGAATTAAATCATGACCTTGGAAAACAGGATCCTTACTTTCAGCTTTCTCCTTTCAACAGAGTTTTCTTCCTGGTTGGAAAACCATCAGCTGTCTGTTATTGCTTCAATGTAAAGTAGTTGGGCCACCTCAATCATGGTAACAGCTCTTTCACAATACTACCTTTAGCATTCAGTCTCAGTGCCAGTAAGTTGTAAATGTGTTTTGAGTTTTTCCAACTGTAACCCTCAGTTCCATTTCACTAGTCAAGCTCATCAGTCCATAAATTCAACATTGATCAAATTCTCTGGGCTTTGGCAATAGAATTTATCCAGCTCTAGTTCCTATAATGCAGCTCCAATAAAGTTCTCTGTAGTCTCTCCTTCACCTTAGAAAGTTCATAAGCCAAGCCTCCAATTTCTGCATTTAGAAATTTCAAATTCTCATCAGAGTAGTCCATCAAATTTGGCTTACTGCTCTGGAAGGTTTCTTAAGTTGCAAGTACCAAATTTGAATCCATTCTTCTAGCATGCAACTTCCATAAGACCAAAATCCTCTTGGTCAAATTTGCCACAATATCACCCCCCTTTTTGGTACCAAAACTGTCATAGTCAGCCACACACCACAGGGATGAACCTCCAAACTAGGCACAGTTATGGGAGGAAGGAATTTATTGAAGTTACAGATCCAGGGTAAATTCTATAATGTTTGTGCAAATGAGGCTGCCCCCTCTCACAGGTCCAAACAGAGAAAAAAAGAGAAAAACTATCACCACACACACATACACACACACACACACACACACACACACACACACACACACACACACACACACACACCAGCAAACAGGCAGGGGGAAGGAAGAGAGAGATTTTATTTCTCTAGAGCTTACTTACCTCCTGCCCTCTCCTGAGAGGGCTGCCCACTCATAAAGGACTCACTATGAAGGAGAGACCTCCTCCTTTAGTTAATCCTTCCTGTTAGCAACCTGAGAGACCCAAACAAAAATAATGTGGATTTTAAAAGAGGTCAATTTGATTTAAAAAAAAAACAACAACAATACTTCTCTATCACTGCCTATTTGTTTTAACAAATAAACAAAGAAACATAATGGCACATAATAAACATTCATAGTGCAAAACATGGCATTGAACCCATATAAGATCCAAAGCAAACGGCACAAATAATTAAGTTCCATAGCTCTAAATCCAACTTCTCTAACCAGTGACAAAGTTTCTGAAGTTCCAGTTCTGCCCCTCCAACTGTTCTGCTCATAGCTGGAGGAAGAATTGATCCCAGGAAGGTAGCTCCTGGCAGCTGTCCCATAGTCTTGGCACCTTCCCTGGGTCTCTACTGCTACCCAAGGCTCATCCTCATTGCTCCATCTAACCTTCCACACAGGGAGTTTTAAAAACTCCACCTAACATTGCCCATGGACATTTCCAAAAATCAAAACCAAAATCCAATGATCCATTCTTTCTTGCACTTCTTAGTCTCCACAGTACCCTGTGGGCTAAGAAATTTGTTAGTGGAGAGGGGAATAAAGGTGACTTTGAAGAGCAGGACTTCTTCAGCATTCAGGCTCCCTTTCTTCAAAAGAGTCCACATTCTTTCAGCTGTCCCAGTGCATAACAGCTGGCACAATCTCAATGGCTGTCAGCTGAAGGTCTCCAGCCTGAAACTTTTGTTTCTTCCTATGCCACATCTATCTGCTCACACCAGTCCATTTCTATGCAAAGCAATCCTGAACAAGTTCTCAATACACAGGAAGAATGCTGTAAGTCTCTCATACAAACTGCTTCTACCCCAGTCCAGGCAAAGCTCTTTCTTCCCCTCATAGGATAAACCTCACAGTCCACAGTACTTATTGCATTTAGGTATCTCAACTCTCTGAGCAGAACTCTCCATTTAGCATGGATCTTTTAGGTCAAGGCTTCAAGTTCTTCTACAGTCCTAATGCAAATCAATTCCAAAAGGCCAAAAGCCAAAGTCAGGTTTCTAGCAGCAACAGCCTCACTTCTCAGTATGAACTTGATACCTTCTTATTACTAATAGCAGCTTGTGGGAAGAAGTGGGTTTTTTTTTTTTTTTTTGGCTTATATACTTTAAAGGAAACTCCATGATGGCAGGGAAAAACATGGCATGAGCAAAGGCTGAACATCACCTCCTGACCTACATCAGGTGGACAACAGCTGCAGGAGAGTGTGCCAAACACTGGCAAGGGAAAGCTGGCTATAACATCCATAAGCCTACCCCATATAACATCCATAATCCCACCAGGAGGCTCAGTTTCCCAAATTGCCATCAGTACTCAGAACACATGAATTTATGGGAGATATCTAGTTCAAACCACCACACCTGGCTTTGCACATGTCTCTTCAGAGGTCTGTTCTCAAATATTCGGTCTGATGAAACTACCTTAGTTGTTGTCTGTGGGCTTTGAGCTATCCAGACAGTTATGATTTGATTTAGAGGAAGTGGCTTGGGTTATGCAATATGAGCCTGAATTCAGCAGGGACTGTTGTTAACCCTGTATACAGTCACTCATAATCATGTGAGAGGTCCAGATTAAATCCTAAACCCCGAGGGTTGGATGGTGCAACAGAATATTGGTACCAGTGGACTGGGGTTGTTGCTACTATAAACTTGACTATTTTTGAATTGTGTTTTGGCTTTTGAAGCTTAGGGACTGATTGGTGGGAGGAATGTGGAAGGATTTGGAACCTTGGCCATGTGATACCTTGCAGTATTCTGGTCAGTAGCCTTGAAGTACTCTGGTCAGAGACTAGAGAGACCTAAATGAAGTATGAACTGTGGACTGTATGTATGTGTGTAGGCTTGGCTTATGAGGGGAAGAGCTTTGTATGGACATTGCTAGAAGCAGTTTGTTTGATAGGATTACTACATTCTTGCTATATCATGAGAACCTGTGCAGGGTTGCATTGCTTAGAAATTGACTCATGTGAGGAAAAGGATATGTGACAGAAAGAAATGAAGTCTATGGGTTGAAACTGTTGCCCATTAATTAGTAATTGCTTCAGAAATTACAGCCTGGAGATTGGGCCAGCGGCTCTGTATTGGACATCAAAAAGAATGTTGACACTTTTTATGCTAGTATATTTATTTATTTATTCATTTATTTATTTATTTATTTATTTATTTATTTATTTGATGAGAGGAGGAGAGAGAGAGAGAGAATGGGCACATCAGGATTTTTTGCCACTCCAAATAAACTCTAGATGCATGCACCACTGTGTGCATCTGACTTTATGTGGGTATTGGGGAATTGAACCTTGGTTGGCAGGCTTTGTAAACAAGTGCCTTTAACTTCTTAGCCAACTCTGGAGCCTAAAGTACTGACTGTTTAGTAGTCCTGAACACTGAAGGAATGTCCTGCTCTTCAAAGTTTTCTTTGTTATTTCCTGGATTACCACTTTGGAGCCTACCTGGTACTCTGAAAGTATAACAAATGCAGGAAAAAAAGTGGTCATCAGATTTGCTACACAGTTTGACTTTTGGAAACAGCCACTGGCAATGTGATATAGGCTTTTTGGCCCAATGGAGCTATGAGGATGATCTGAGGTTGAAGTGGAGACCTAGAAGATGCTAGGGTTCCTCTCAAGGAGAACTGCTGGAACAGTATAGTTTGTTCCCCATGTTGTGTAAAGACCAGCTAAAAGGGTAGAATTGGACTTCAGAGACTTTGTCACTGGTTAGAAATAATGGACTTTGAGCTTTAGATCTTATATTGGTTCATTCTTTCCTTGCTACACCCAATGCCGTCTTTTTCAGTGTGAATGTATTCTCTATGTCATTATGTTATTTGGTTTTACAGAAAAACTGTTAAGAGATTTTGGACTATGGGGCATTTCAACAATGTTGGGATATATAAATACTATGGGGGCTTTTAAAGTTGGACTAAATGCATTGCATTTTATATCATGGATGTTTATCTGTTTATAGGGGCCAGGGGAGTAATGTGATGGTTTGTGATTTGAATGCTTGGTTCCCAGCTGATGGCAATTTGGTAGATGGAGACTTGCTGGATATGTGTGGTAGGGGACAGGCTTATAGGAGTTATAGCAAGCTCCCCATTGCCAGAACTTGGCTCATTCTTTGGGCTGCAGTTTCTACCTGCTGTGACAGAGGTGGTGTCCTATCTCTGTTCATTCCATGTTTCCCCCTGCCATTCTGGAGCTTCCTCTCAAGACTGTAAGCCAAAATAAATTTCTTTCCTCCCATCAGTTTATTTTGATTAGGTACTTGTTTCAGTAACAAGAAGGCAATTGCAATACCATTGATATTTCTTATCTGTTCCTACTATTCTTATTGGATTAAAGTATGGAGACTAGTTATCACTAGATTCTTTTAGAATCATCTATATAGAATGAAACCAGCATCCATGAAAGAATCACAACTTTGGAAACCTGGTGCAAACTTCCAGACATATCCTGAGAACAAGAACAGCAAATTTTTGCTGATTATCATCTGTTTCAGTTACTTTTCTCACTGCTACGACTTGAGAACAGGAAGAAACTTAAGGAAGGAAAGGCCTTTTTTTGGCTCATGCTTTGAAGATTCACACTGAGAAGGCAGCGAGACTGGAGGGTGGCTCTTGGCTATGGTAGCAGTAGCATGAGCTTTCCTGAAGATCTGTTCCCTCTCCAAACCAGCAGCCTACTTCCTCTATGCTGGCTCCTGCCACCCAAGGTTTCCACAATCTTCCAAAATAGCATCATCATCTGAGAGCCAAATGTTCAAACACATAAACATGTGGGTGACACATTACATCTAAACCATAGGATAAATGTTATGCTCATAATACCATATGTAATCCCCTCATCACAACAATACACAGTAGCTTCCTTACTCCCATTTAAAAATGAGGAAAGTGAGACTCAGTAAGCTAAGGTACAACTCAAAGCAGGACTAATAGCTCTGCTTTCTCATTCAAATGCCCACATTATAAGCCTTACCTCTGTTAAAAGATTCCATCTAGGAGCTATAAAGAAGACCAAGTGGGTAAGAGTATTTGATTCACAAGCATGAGGACCTGAGTTCAATTCTAAAAACCCATGTAAAAAGCTGGTTATAGCAATATGCCTGTATCCCCAGTGCTGAGAGAGGCAGAGACAGGGGTTTGCTTGTCAGCCAGTCTGAAAAGTAGGAAGTGTGAGATGCTATCTCAAAGAAATAAGGCAGGAGAATTATAGAGGAAGACATCTGATATCCTCTTTTGGCCTCTGAACATTTGTACATACATCTTGACATATATGTATACATGATACACATACACATGCACATATACTATATATAAAACACAAACCGAAAAAGAAAAAAATCTCAATTGTGAGATTCTAAAGGCTGGCCCCACATACTATTCATTTTACCTCTTAGAAAAGGAAGTATAATACAGAAGGCATATGTTAGTAGGTAGGTGAAAATAAATTTCAGTTCTTCAATGCATGAATACTTAGAAAAAGAAAGGTTAATTATACTAGAAATAGGACAAGACTTTGGGGAAAAAGTGCTGAGATTAGAGTCTGGTATTATCAAATTACTAGCTTCATGACCTTGGGCAAGTCATTTAACCAATTGGAACCCCAGTATCCTCATTTATAAATGAGGATTTGGATAATTGACCTGACTCCCCAAGGGAGTCGGTGAAATGTGAAAAGAAGACGTTTGTTCTACGTGTGTTCCCAGCTAGAGTGCTTTTTAAGAAGTCACAGCTTCCTTTCTGAAGAGGCGCTGTGTCAGACACTAGGTGGCTTTCCCATTTCATCTTCTTGCAGTAGTAATCAGTCCCGTTAATACTGAGATGGTGTGATAGAAACAGTGACAGATAACAGGGGGAGGTGTGCACTGCCAGCCTCAGCCACTGGCCTTTCCCCTAAGGCTCTTCTGCTTCTGCTGGCTGGATACAGATGTGTAGAGGGGCCGGAAGCTATGTATTGATGGGCATGCAAATTGTGACTATCAATGTGTCTTCAAATTTGTAACATTTTCACACATCATAGTCTATTTCTGAGTATACCAATGTTCCCTCTTATGCACAGGGGACATCATCCAAGTTCATGGTACATGCCTGAAACCAGGATTTTAAAGAGTGCTAAACACATTATGTTTATTCCTCTATATCCATATCTGTCTATAACAAGCTTAACTTATAAATTAAGCACAGTAAGAAATTGATCACTAATAAAAGAACAAATATAAGAACATCTTATAAGTCATATAAATATGCCCTAAAATATCTTACTGCAAAATACACACTTTCTTATACTAGTTATGATGTGAGTTGAGATAGTAATGCCTACTTGGCAAGATGCAGGAAAATAAACAATGTAGGGATTTTGTTCAAGTGTTTTAATACTATTAATGTTCTGATAGGTACATGAGACCATCTTGCTCAGGGTGACCCACGTGGATATTGAGTTGGTAGAGTATATGGTATGAACACAGTAGAAAAAGAGATGAGCAGGATGAAGTGGGAGGGCCAGAGATTTCATCACACAAATCATAATGATGCACAACTGAAACTTCATGAATTGTTTACTTCTAGAGTTTTTCATTTCATATTTTCATACTACAATTGGGCTGGGGTAACTGAATCTGCAGAGTAAGCTAATATTAAGGTACATTATTATATCTTTACGTCAGACATTTTTATTATATTTTATTGTGAATGTTAATACATGAACATACTATAATGTCATTGTATTAGGTACTCTTACCCTCTTTTGTCTGCTCACCCCATCCCTATTCCATTGAGCACCTTCCTTTTTCTAAGTAGTCCTTCTTCTGTAATGATATCTCCTCCCTTCATCCTCCTCTGTCCTCTATACCAAAATGTTAATGGATTGAGAAATGTGCAGGGCTTGTAGGGCTATCAACAACACTGTGAGGTCATGAATGCACCAATCAGTTCATGTCCAAAGGCCAGTTCCCCTAAAGTACGTCCTTCATAATCTGCAGCTCTTGCATTCTTTCCCCACCTCTTCTACAATGCTCACTGAACCTTGGAGAGTGGGACACAGATGTCTCCTTTCGTGTTGGACTCCAAACAGCCTCTTATTTTTAACTTTGTTAAGTTTTGAGTCTCCTGAGGTCTAACACACAGAGAAATTCCCTTCCTTAGCAATGAGAGCAGCACAAAAATTGTTTCCTCCATGTCATCTGCAATGTTCCCTGAGCCCTGGCCGTTGTGCTAGCGATGACCACTCCAGTGATAAGCACTGGGTTTTCTTTTGTCATCACCCTGATGAATCTTCAGTTTCCCCAGTGTTCACTGCCATCTGTAAAAAGAAAGCTTCTCTACCCAAAAGTGATAACACTATTAATCACTGGGTATACACATATACATTTAGAAGGCTATTGGATGCACTCAGTATATCTATGGAGCCCACAGTCAGCTGTAGCTTCCCTCTACAGACTATAATCTTCTAAATCATAGGCTTTTGACTAGGCTTTTGTTACTAGACATGATGAATTCCTTTCACTGAACAGGCCTCAGATCTAATCAAAGAGCAGCCAGCCCCTGACCCCCATATCTTATGTACACCCATTGGCATATCTTACCTGGCTAGTTGATTGTGTAGATTGCAGAATCCACTTCTTCCTAAGACTGATTTTGACTTGTATTTTCCAGCAACTTACATAACCCTTTCCTACAATGCACAACTCAGGATGGCAAAAACAGAAGTGAAAATGACATTTTCATAACCCTTATAAACCGCTGCCTTCTAGGGCAAGCATTTTGGTAGAACTGGGCTGGTGATGGGATGCAAATAAACCTATCCTTGATTCTTTACGCTTGCTGGAGAAGATGCATGTTCCCAAAGCTGACAATCCTACAGACAGGAAAGGGGCTGCTGGCATCTTCGTTTTTAGTCTTCCCTTGGACCTGAGAACTATTCTTTCTTTGAAGACACTACATCACTCTCCATGTTTTGATATGTGTGTTTTGGGGTACATGGATATAAAGTGAAGCTACAGTAAATAAAACCCCAGTGAAGATAGAACTGAACTGCTAAGAACCTCTCCTGTGTGGGTCACTAACAAACATATCCCCTGACAGTAGCAGCTGTGGAGGAGCAAATTTGAGAGTGAGTTGGATTTATTATTTCACTTTTTAAATCTTTGCACCTGTCTTTGGTGGAAAGATACTCCATAGCTCACTCCCTTTGTTTCTGCCCCCAACCCCTGCTCAACACCACAGCTCTCTTACTTGTTCCTGCCTCCCTCCCCATGGAGTTTTACTTGTTGGGAACTGGTTGGTAACATGGACAGCCACTGTGATTTCTTAATCATCGGTTTTGCAGAAGAGGGAAATATTCCTTTCTCCATTCCAGGCTCAAAAATTGAAGGATGGGGATGATGAACAAAAAGAGAGAAAAAGAGAAAGAAAAAAATGGACATAAATACAAAACTCAAGGAAATGAAGACTATGATGTGCTAAATTATAGCAGCTGTTACAGCTTTTATTGGCTGTTTCTTTTGGCTTCATTTATTCAGCAAGTGCTGTTCATATGATCAGAAAGGCAGACAACACAGCCTGACTACACTAGGAAGGAAGCTGAGATCAGGGCAGAAGAGGAGGGCAGGAGCTGGGTGAGGAGACTTTGAGGGCGTGCACATTAAAGCATTTCTGTTTAATATTTTCATTGGAATCTCAGCAGCAGAACTCAGCTGCATTAAATGGAAAGGCTCTAAAAGCCTTACATCTTGCTGGCTAGACCAGATTAGTAAGGTGGGCTACCCATGAAATGTCAGTACCCATCCCTTTCTCCTTCTTGGACAGTGAGTCAGATAGAACCACCAATGCAATGCAAGGGGCACAGCATATGGGAAATGCCTGTCTTTCCTGGGGAACTCTACTTCTTGTATTTTCAAATTGAATAAAAGGTAGGTTGGCTCTGCAGCTGGGATGCAATGTGTTAGGGCTTGGAGTGACTGCTGATCCACCTTGATTATCTGCACAGCTTCTGATACACAAGCCACGGACAGGCACAGGGAAGCAGCCCAGTTAACTCCCTTTCTAAAAAGTACCTATTTCAAAAATTATGTAAATGATATTTTAAAAATTTACTTAAACTGAAGAAGTGCTTAAATCTGATACTATTTGTTCCCCTCTCTCTCTCTCTCTCTCTCTCTCTCTCTCTCTCTCTATATATATATATATATATATATATATATATATATATATATATATCATCTATCTATCTATCTATCTATCTATCTATCTATCTATCTATCTATCTATAACCTGTCTATCCATCTACCTTCCTACCTACCTGCCTACCTCTCTGTCTGTGTGACAGTATCTTACTCTATAGCTTAAAGTGGCCTGGAAATCACTACATGTCCTAGGCTGACTCATGCTTGCAGAGATCCTCTTACCATAACATCCCTAGTTATCCCAAGGTTGAACCTCACAATGCTCCAAAATTCAATTTGCTTGGGATTGTAGGAAGAAGCCATCATGCCTGGCTCAAATCTGAATGAGACACTGTTCTTACTTTACTTGCCTTAATACATATAAAAAAAAAACTAGCTTAACAATTACCCCCTCTTCTCTCTCTCTCTCTCTTTCTCTCTCTCTCTCCTTTGTCAAATTATTTCTCTAAACATTAAGAAAAGATCAATCTAAAAAAACAAATACTCTGTGTTCAAATGAGGACAAAGGGGCACAAGAACTCTAGGTAAGGCATTCAAAAGGGGAAAAAAGTGCTTATTTGTATTTGATGTGTAATAATGTCAAGGAGGAAATTACAATAAAATTCATTAACAAAAAACTTGTCCCTGGAGATAGTGTTTTTTTTTGTTTTGTTTTGTTTTGTTTGCATGTTCTGATAGTGAAAAAATGTCCAGGCCAATGAGGCCAGCTGTGGACTAAAGCCAACCTGAACATAGTGCCCATGCCTTCAAACTGCTTTGGGACTGATTTGGTTTTTCTTTGACAGGTTTTTCTGATTTACTAAGCCACTGAAGAGCAAATTTTAGCTTATGTGTGCCTCAATGTCATCACCTAAAAGCAAATCTGGACTTGGAATGGTAGATTAATTAAAGGTTATAAGCATTTTGCATCCACAAAGCCTTGTGCAATTGCAAAAATTAAGCATAATAACATAATTAGGTACTGAAGGTTGTGTGTTGGTCATTCTGTTTGCTGAACACAGAGAAGGAGCACAAAGCTCCTTCTTACTGACTCTGCCAAGGAAGGAAGTCACAGAGTGACTAATCATTTCTTGAACAAGTACACATTTTGATATGTACCAAGCTGTTTTTTCATCTCCTTATTTTATTCTTATTTACTGTAAGGTTACTTTCTGTGTTCATAGTGACTAATAATACATGAATTACCAGTTGCTAATTTAATTAAACTTTTTCAGTTAGGGCAAAGCTTAGCAGAGATAGGGCAAGGCTATCTGATTTTAAAGGAAATTTGCTAAACTCTTTAAATGGGAAAATCAGTAGGCTAACCCACGAAAGGTCAGTGGAGACAGACCCCAAAGATACCCATCACAACCCGAGGCAAAGATCCAGAGATACTTAAGATCTCAACAACAAAGCAGACTCAAAACTCACCCACTATGACTCAGGAAACTGAGCAGAAGAGGGGGTGGAGAGACTGTTAGAGCCATGATTGGGGAAAATATCCAGAGACATTGCCCCCCTCAGCAACAATACACAAAAGAGGAAGAAAAAAATGAAAAAACTTCTGGTGCAGTTCATACCCCCTAACCTATGAACAGATTCAGAATGCACACCAAGGAAATATCCCAGTGGGTAAGGGACAGAGAAAAGAGAAACAGGGACACATTCACAAGATTTGCTCACACAATGTATAAACTTATTCATAATAAAGGTATTTAAAGTGCACACAGAAGATACCCTCTGATTACAATGATTGAAACCGCTCCTCAAGAAAAGACTGCATAAAAACAAACACCCTACAAAAGTATCCGCTGCTCAAACTGCAGGGTTGGAGAATGAGTGGCAGGTACTCCCCTTGGCTCTCACTTACTACCATGGAGACAACCTTCATTATTCTTTGGCTTTGGATTGAATATGAGCCAATTGTGCTTTCTACAAATGGAGTGATTACAATGAAGTTTAGAGGCATTCAGGCTTTGCAGGCTTTGGGAATCTTTTCCCTTTGGGCCTCTGCTAATGGTTACCACAGATTCCGGATACTGTTAATCAGTAGCATCTTTTACAAATGAAAAGTAGATTTTTGCATATTGAGGCTCATCCAGGCACTCTCATTACTTGGCATTCATTAAGCCTCACTTGCAGAAACATGTTTCTGCTCTTATCCTCACAGAGAGCTGTATGTTGACACACATGCACAATTATGAGCCTGAACACTCCCTTCCCTGGGTGGCTCTTTGATTATTTCTTGTCTGGCTGCCTGTGACCATATGGAGCCAGTTCTCTCCATTAGGTTGTTCATCCTCTGGGCCTCTTGTCTGTTCTTCTGTAGAGCTTCAGAGTGAGGCCCATGTTGCAAAGGGACACACTTCATCACGATGCTTCAGGGCATCAAAGCTTACCCTTATGATTAGGTCTTGTTGACATCTGGCCTTTAGAGAAGCTGGGTTTTCTTGTGAGCCTGGGTGGCCCCTGGAATTAGGTTTGAAGGTCATAAATGCTGTCGGGAGCAAGCTCATTTTCCTGCCGCTCTGTGCTCACTTCCTTCATGGGCTTTCCTGACAAGAAGCACATGTAACACACAGGCGCGATCTCATCCAGATAAAACGTATGTAAAATATCCAAAAATATAAAAAGCATTCAAATGTGTATGGATGGTAGCTTTTATCCATTCCTACATTTTTCATATTCATAGTGACTAATAACTCTAGTCCTGAAAATCCCCTTTTATTATTACTGTAAAATACCGAAGATATGAGAACATAGAAATATGTGCTTACTAAGGGAGCTTTCTTTCCTTTTCATTCTTTTTTAAGTCTTCCAATGCTCCTCCCTTGGAGAGATTAAATAAAGTCTTTGCTTGCCCACTTCCAGAGTCTCTCCCCACACATCAAACAAACAGAATTCCATCCCTCAGTCACCGCACACTTTCATGCACACAAACATGCTGTTTTATGTGGGTCGACCAAAGTCTTTTTCTGAATTTTCTCTCCATCTGTTCTTTGACTCAACATGCGTCTTAAAGAGAAGGACTTAAAGGATCAAATCTGGTTCCTGGGTTGGGAAATGTTTTCAAAAGACCACATTACATTTGTGCCATTCAGCCAAATAAGCTTCCGTTTTGCTTCTAATAGCTATTAATTACCTCCTAGGGGCTCTGTCTCAGATCCTTGCACTTTATAGTTTGCAAAACATGGATGCTCAAAAAGAAGCTCAAATACAATCAAACAAGCGGTTTAACCTACCCCTGCCTTCTCATGGGCATAATGCCTCCTCTTTCCTTCTTTTCTTCTGATAAAGTCTATCTAAGCTTAAACAAAAATTAAATGAGCTGTGTGAGCTGGTTGAACTGTTGCCTTTGTCAGTGTTTCTTCTTGACTAAGGAATTCATCTTCACAGTCACCACATGGGCTTTCTCCCTGTTTAGAATTATAGAAACAAAATAAATAGGACATAACCCGTTTTTTAAAAGTCCTTTACATGGTTGTCTGTTGAGGAAATAATAGTGCCTAAATATCTTTTCATATATATTCATATCTTTAAGATAAGATTTTGTTACTCTGCTTTTTTTTTCTTTTTTAAAGTATTAAAAAAGAAGGGACAAGTCCAGTGAGGACCATCTATATCATGTGGTGCAATTTTAACATATCAGTAAATGTTTCCAGCCTAATTTTCTAAATAGGGTGTGAAAGTGTTTCATCACCTGAATTGAATTCCATTGGCATAATGTCCACAAAGTAGTTACTTCCATAAGCACACTTTCTGCTTGTTTGCTTATTTATTTATATAATTTATTTATTTATTATTTTGGTAAAGGGCAAGATAGAGGTCTTTGTAAGCCTAGAGCAAACTGGGAGATTATACATAGATATGTATAGGACATGAGAGAAAGACTTGACCCACTGTCCTTGTGTCTGCTGGTGGGCCCTCCTGGATGGAGTAAAGCCAAGTGGCCTGAGCCAGGAGTCAGGCATTGTGAGCAGATGGATCACTGAAGATGGGAGTTCACTATACAACCTTAATTGATTGCTGTGGTCCCAGTGCTGGCACACTGAAACCGTCTGTGGGCCACACAAAAGTGGCACTAGTTTGGTTTTGGATTGATTGGTGAGGTTTGGTCATTGGTAGCAAAAGAGATGCCTACATTCTAATGACTTGCAAATTCACATGTTGAATATGAGCTCCTGCCTATTCTTTGTACATTTCCTCTCAGTTATTTGGCAGGTACTTTAAAGATACTCATTAAAGTAGAATCAGTTAGGTAGTTGTTTCTAGTGGTGTCGGGGTAGGGACATTGAGGATCTAGTCATTAATGGATGCAAAATTTCAGTTTCATTAGAGGAATTATGTTAACAGATTGCTTTGCAATAAGTTGACTATTAGTGTCTTGTACTATATGCTTAGAAATTGCTGGGTCTATATTGAAGTGTTCTCAACACACACACACACACACACACACACACACACACACACACACACACACACACACACACACACACACACCAGATAAGAATATACCTGTGATGTTGCACCTGAGATAGATAAACCAGTGACCAGAAACAGCTTATTTGGGCTCCTGTATTCACATGTTGGCATGACCCTGTTGTTTTGAGTTAGTGGCATCAAAGCAGATCTCAGTGGAAAATTGTGACAGAGAAGACTTGCTCATCTAGTGGTAGCCAATAAGGACAGGGAGGGAGAAGCCAGGGCAGTGCTTTCTTCAATTACACACTAGCAATGACCTAACTTTCTTTTACATGGCCCCAATTACTATGCATTCTACCTCCTCCAAAAGCACCCAAAGCTGATAGCCAACCCTCCCCTCCAACATTTGGCCCTTAAGGACCTTTAAGGTGTAAAACAAAACAGTATTTGGAGTAATGGATATGTCATACAAATTTTCAGCCATTCTACAATGTACACATATATCAAAACATCACATTGCACAGCATAAATATATACAATTCTAATTTGCTGATAAAAATAATTACTTGTAAAAATAAACCATTGTATCATTAAAATCCCCTTACATGCAGAGAAACTTGGGATAGGAGGAAGAAATGAAGAAAATGAAAAGCAAAGCAATGATGATAGGCTTTCGAAAGAATGTGCTTCCATGAAATTTGTGAGGAGTATGAGAGAGAAGTTATTCTCTTTCACTCTTCATGAAAGTAGGTGGATTCAGATTATATTATTATAAAAGAGAAAATACCACAAAACTGGATGCTTGGAGAATGCCTACTTCTCTTTAGTGATGGTTAATCTTTATTGTCAACCTGACTGGGTTAACATGTTTCTGATAGTATCTACAAGGGGAGATTTCATTGAGGAGGAAAGTCCCATCCTGAATGTGAGTGGCTCTGTCCCATGGGCTGGCGTGTTGTATTGATAAAAAGAGGAAAGGGGAACATAAGTCGAGCACTAGAGATTTTGAGTCTCTCTGCTTCTTGATAAGGACGCATTGTGACCAATCACATTACTCTCCTATCTCCATGCCTTCCCTGTCATGTTGGATGGTAGTCCCTCAAAGAGTGAGACAAAAATATCCCCTACTTAAGTTTCTCTGGTTAGGTATCTTGTAATTGCAATCAATATGGGAATTTTGGGGTGTCTTTCTCAGCTCTTGTTGAGATATAACCCAGGAGTTAGAGTGCCAGAAAACTCAACTGTCATTCAAAACTTCTAACCAGTCAGGGGCCTCCAGATTCTTGTCATATAAATTCAGACTTTAAATGCAAAGATGAGAGGGTATACTTACAGGTTTTATTAGACAGAACTTAAAAGAAGGAAGAAAGTCACAGCCCTCGCCCAAGGAGGCAAGAAGGGTTTTCTGGAAATGAGAAAGTCCACCCTAAACCTTTGAGAGTCTTTTACATGAGCCCCCTAAATGGGCAGCTGATCTACTCAGTTCAGTCTTGCCATCAGGTGTCTGGTGTCAGGGTTTCCTCTCCCAGGAAGGGAAGGATGAGGCACTCATTCACCTCCTCTAGTGGGATAAGCAAAAAGCCAGTTTCTTCCTTCTGATATTTCTGATCTGTGACAAAGCACAATGTCCTAGATTCTCCCATTATTGGCCCAAAGTCATTTCCCACATTTAGCCAGGGGAAAACCATCTAGTTTGCAGATTCTGTTACTTGTAAACTTCCTCACAATTATAAAAATAGTGAACACAGAAACTTCTTCACAATCCTGCTTACAGCCCAGAAAAGCGAATGAAAATTTTCCATTTGGTTCATTTTGAATGATTTGGGGCTGGGGAGATGGCTCAGTGACTAAAATGCCACATAAACGTAAAGACCTAAGTCCAAATACCCAGTATCCACATAAAATAGTGGGTATGGTGGCACTCACCTGCAACGCTTGTCACTCAGGAGATAGAGACCATCAGATTCCCAGGGCTTATTGACTAGCTAGCATGGCTATATCAATAAACTCTAGGTTCATACTTTGTCTCAGCAACAACAATAATATAGGGACTGGATAGACTTCTCAGTGGTTAAGGCAGTTGCCTGCAAAGCCCAAGGACCCAGGTTCAATTTCCAAGTGCTCACATAAAACCATATACACAAGATATCACATGCATCTGGAGTTTGTTTGCAGTGGCTAGAGGTCCCGGTGCACCCATTCTCTCCCTTTCTCTCTCTGTCTCTGTGTCTGCCTCTCTCTCTCTCTCTCTCTCTCTCTCTCTCTCTCTCTCTCTCTCTCTCTCATTCACACACAAATATATAAAATAAAATATTTTTTAAAAAATCATTATGTAGAGAGTAACTCAGGAAAGCACTTGATGTTGATCTCTGACCTCCACATACACAAGCAGATACACACATATGCATGTACACACTCATGCACACTCATTACACACATATGCATGACTACACATACATACATGTACGTACACATACATACATGTAAATACCACACACATATACATGAATTTAAAAAATAGAAAACAGAGCCTTTTAAAAACCATGAAATTCTCCAAATTATCTATGATTTAATATTTTCAAAGTTAAAGAAGAAAATTTCCTATCTTTCTGAATGACAATAATATATCATAGTTTGATCAATTATTAATTATAAAAATCAAATTTGGAGGCTGGGGAAAAGATGGCTGACTAGTAAACACGCCGCACACTTCTCTGGGATTAAGGGCCAGGGGATACAGCAGGAATCCAGAGCGTGGACACAAGCTGCGATTGCCCGCTGAATCCAGACATCTCTGAGCACAGGATCCGTAGGATTGGAGGCCACCAGCGTTGACCAGCTCGCAAAAGCCAGTGAGTCCTCCAG
>PVHP010011372.1:20847-45547 GCA_004024765.1 Zapus hudsonius | reverse complement strand
CACTTGAGACAGTGGTGGGGCAAGAAAGAGACCTATAACCATGGCCAATCAGTCATCCCAGGTTAAGTCAGTGAGACAGACTCCAACGACTTCCAACACAACTTGAAGTAGAAGCACAAAGACTCTTAAGGTCACAACAACAACAATGAAACAGACTTAAAACTCACCCTCCATGACTCAGGGAACTGAGCGGAAGAGGGGGCGGAAAGAGTATAAGAGTCATGGTGGGAGAGATTTCCCAGAGACATTACCCCCTCAGCTACAATTCATAAAGGGGGGGCAACCTTGATGCCTCCTGTGCTATCCATAACCCCTTGCCACATGGATTGATCCAGTGTGCCCACTGAGGAGGATACCCAGTGGATTGGGGACAGAGGGGAGGGAATTGGGAATAAAAGCACAATATTTACTCAATGTATCTAATTTGGGGCAATAAAGATAAACAAACAAACAAAAAGAATTAAGGTACTTTAATGGCTGAAGTGGAGGAAAGCGGCTTAGGAAGAGGCAGTGACTGAGACTGTGAGAATAAGAGAGGGGTCATGGAGTGAGTGCTGGAGTCTCTCCTGGGCTGGACTTCCCGGTGGTCTTTTCCATTTCCCAGTATGCCCTGTGGCCTCGTCACAAAAATGTGGGCAACTTAGAGAGTAGGGTGTTCTGAGAAGATTCCTGGGCACTTGTTGACACAGGGTTTGCCATCACACTGGAGGACCTGTGTTTCCTCAGCAGCCCTGTGAGCACCGGGTACAAACTAGGGCTGGATGTTGTGCAAACACTTGGCAGAAATACAGACTTTCCTTACTTGTAGGCATGGCTGTGGTTTTGTGATACTCTAAACAAGTGACATAACCAATGAAGAATAGTGTATCTGAAGTTGTTTACACAAAAGAATTCTATCTGTCAGTCTGTTTAAAGTTCACATATGAATGGGCAAAATCTTCAGATGAGCAAGCAAGCCAAAAATTAGGATAGGCTGCAAATAATGGTTTCAATAGGTAGAACTAAGAGGGGTCCTTCATGACTTTGTAAAATCCAGTGTCTTCTAAAGTAAAACACTGGTTTGCATTGGTGTTTCTGTATTCCAGGCTTGGGAAGAATTCTTCAAAGCTGGGCAAGAGAGTTGAATGACGAAAGTGTTTGTGCTGGAGGCAAAGTTGGGAGCAGGCCAGTATAGAAAGGCTGGCTGATCCTGGCATCACCCAGGAATATCCTTTCCAAGAATATGGACAAACCTCTTCCATAAAAGGTAGTGAATCCCTGGCCTACAGGACACACAACTCAGTTCATGATAGTATCTACAGATCTTAAACTCCATGCACCTCAATGAGGTCTGGTGGTTGGCATTAAATGAGACATGATACCGTCATGTAAAACTCGGTCATGACAATGTTGCAGGAACTACTCAAGCCTGGAAAATGTTGAGGCTTTAGCAAAAACCACTCATTTTATGAAATCAAAATATCTGTATTGGAAGAAACACTAAATACCTAGCTCATCCCCCTCATTTTGAGGAAAAAAGTAATTGAGGCCTTGTGTTTTTCAGTGATGAGCTCAAGTTCACAGAATTTGTTCATGGACGAATTAGGACTGATGTGTCTACTGATCACACCTAATGCCAGCTTACAGACCAAGAACAACCCTTTAATATCATAAGTCAACACTATCCATAATTCAGAACCCTTCAAGTTACATTCTGAGTGATTGTGAGTCATTGACTTCAAAATAAAGGGGGGAAAGTGAGAGCAGAAGAAAGGAAACCATGTATATGGTCAGCTCACATCCCTGGGATGAACATCCAAACAAGACACAGCCTAGGGGAGGAAGGGATTTTTTTCAAGCTTACAGAACCAGGGGAAGTTGCATAATGGCAGAAGAAGCTGGCCCCTTTCCTAGATCCAAGCAGGGAAAAAAGCCACCAAACAGCCTGAACCACAAGCAAGCACAAATAGGCAGCAGGCAGTAGGGACCCAGCCAGAGCTCAGACTGCTCTGCATCCCTTTGGCCTGGAAATCCCATTGGCCACCAGTAACACCTTGGTGCTGGACCCCAAGATCTGTTCCCAGTGACAGCTTTTCCTGCCAAGTGGCTAGAAATCCAAGTTTTAACAAAACACCTGAGTCTATTGGAGGACATACCTTTAATTAGCACAGGAGACATGGGGTCAACCAGCAAGACAAAACCAGCTTGCTTCCTGGTCAGCTAGAGCTGACATCACTGACCTTTCTCCTCTGGTTCCTCTGTCTGCAAGACCCATAGCCCAAGTGGTATTTCCTGAGTTGTCATTAAGGGTCTTCCACATCTCCTCTCTCTCTCTTCCTCTCACCTAGAAAGATTCCATCACTCCATCACAAAGCCTACCAGTTTTATTTCCTAAAATCTCCCTTCTCTATGCATATCATGCTAACATGCCTGAACTCAGATCACCACGACTTTCACTTCCATTAGTCTTCTCACTGTTTAGAGCACAGTGGCCCATTTTCTCTGGCTTTTTACTCCTTAAAATTTTATATATAATCTCTTGATCCTTCTTAGATGCTTATTTTTATGATTTTACTATATGTATGATCTAGAATAAAGAACTATTTTAGGTGAATGATACATTTTAAATCATTTTATTATTTATTTCATCTTGAGTTCAGTCTCTATAATCATCACAGTATATAATTATTTTGCCTGTTCTCCAATGATTGACTGGTGATAACACAGTTTAATTTTCTTTACATAAATTATGTAGCAAATAGCACAAGATATGGTTGTACTTGATTATGAGGACAACACACAGGGAAAATGTAAATTGAAATTTGACTGCTTCAAAAATAGAAAAAAATGATTTAAAATGGTTTTTGGCAGTTTTCAAACATGTACATAACATATATGGATCATGATTTTTTTACAATCTGATGTTTATAATTCTTTCATTTGGTGCCTTAAAATCTTAACTGTTGGATTCTATAGTCTTCCCATTTCCTTCTAAATATGTCTAAAAGAAATTTTTGTTTAGAATTACTTTTGAATGAATAGCAAACTTCAAATATTGGTGGGTCTTGAGTATCAGTAAAAGAACTAAATCAGGTAATAATTACCACTAAAATTCCTTGAAATTGGTTTTTGTAGTTTTGGAAATTTCATTATGTATCTAAGAATTGTGATGACACACTCTTCTTTGTGACACTGATGAAGATATTACTTAGTTAATTTAAGAACCATTGAATTTATTGAAAATTTTAGTGCGGTAACATATTGTAATTTAATCATAATTCGTTCCCGTGTTCCCACTCCACTGAACCCCCCCTTCCCAAGTGGTTCTTCTATTTTTATGTCTCATTCTTTTTGTCCTTCTCCATCACCTATGCCAAAAATGCGTAGGGGCTGAATATTGTGTGGGCCTTGAGGAGAACATGGGTAGAGCAGTCACTTTATTCTGGAGGACAGTGTCCCAGAGTACTCCTCCCTACCCTCTGTTTTGTCCATTCTTTCTGCCACTTCTTGAGGCTTGGAAGGCAAAGAACCATTAATCTTCATTCATTATTATAGTTAAAACTGCAATATCAACATTTCAAAGATCAAGAGGTGAATTGCTCATATTCTCCTATTCACAGTCTCATGTGAGTTATGAATATATGATTAAAATGAATGAGACATTAATAATTAAGATTCCTGTAATATCAGAAGAACATGAATTATAATGGATAATATTTTTGGTGCTGTCATGGAATAGGTTGCTTGCTGCTTACAGCAACCTTAAAAGAAGTTACTACCATAATTGGCTTTTTAAAAAACAATTATTATTCCATTACCTTTCATATGTTATCTGACTTGCTGTGGAGGTAGCTCTCTTGCTTATCTCACCACTTCCTCAAAGGCTTTGTTTGGTCCCTAGGTGATGAGTTAGGGGTGGTTCATCTCTTGCCTGGGTGTCAGCCATCATCTCAAGTCTTGTTGGTGGAATTGGGCTGTCCACAGTTCTCACTGCCTTCTGGAAAATACAAACAGAAACTCCATTGAAAAGTGAGATCAGTGTAGGTGAAATGAGACAACCATTGTTAATTTGGTGAGATTCGAATGGGAGTAGCCTCTCTGTAGGCCCATGGCTAGTGGGGGCTTTCCCTTGGAGTCCAGGTTCTTGGTCTCCATAAGAATTTGCCTGGGATGCCAGTTCCGGTTTAAGGATTCCTTGCCACTGAGCAGATCTTTTAGCCAATCAGCAAGCCGTTGAGTACCCACCTAGATTTGGTGCCACTATTGCACAGGTGAGCACTTCTTGACTTGCTGGTCTCTTCCATATAGCAGTGTCTTCAGCATTCTCACAACTTAGGTCAGTGTTGTATATTAATGACTTATGCTTTCTCTGAATATCACTGGCCAATTTCCCCTAGCAGCTCATGTAACACCTTCCAGCACTATACATGCTACCATCTGGGAGCTGGTTACCATTCTGGATCTAGCAGTCTCTCAGTATTATGTGATGACACTCTGTGGTGTCTTCAGCAATAGGGTCTTACCTTTGGCTTGGTGTGGGTATTCAAGAGCTTTGACAGAAGCCTGTCTTGTTTTGGGGACCTCATAGGTCTCTTCAATCAACAGCTCAGTGTGGGAAGTAACCAAATACTGGGACAGGGAGTTATAGGCCAGAGACACTTGTTTTGGGGTTAGGCTTCCTCCTATCCTTTTCAGGGCCCTTCTTACCTGACGATGCCCCCAGCTTCCTTGAGAGCTTACTATATAAAAGTAAGGTTTCTATGTTATAGATTCATTAATAGTTTAAATTAGTGTATATATCTCCCCCTCCCCCTGCCAATTCCTTCCATCCCCTTTGTCAGTCTCTCAATTCACCTGTCAGGTTTGCTTACTATTCAAGCTTAGCCTGGTTAGGAACTGCAGATGAGGGAGATTATGTGGCCTTTGTCTCTCTGTTCTTGTGTGAGTTTGCTAAGTATGATCTGATCCAAGTGTGTTCACATTTCTTTGGCTTTTATGTAAACACAACCAAGGCTCAAAGAAGTTAGACGACTCACCTGAGCTCACATATAACCTATGTGATGGGGATGTGTTTCTAATTTCATCTGGAGTCAACACTCTTGTTTTTCAAACTTTAAAAAAAATTAATATCTTTATTATGAGTAAGTATATACATTATATGAGCAACTCTTGTGAAGGTGTCCCTGTTTCCCTCCTCTCTGTCCAGAGACATCACCCCTCTTAGCAACAATGCACAAAGGGGGAAGAAAAAAAGAAAAACTGCCTACCTCGGGTGCAGTTCATACACCCTAACCTATGGACAGATCCAGTGTGCACACTGAGGAAGGATGCCAACATTCTTAAGCCCTTGCTTTATGGCTTTTTGCTAAGGAAGTCCAAAAGCAGGCCCAATGCATATATGCAACCCTGGGATCAGATTAAAATAAAATAAAAATAATTTCATTCTTCAATTAGAAGCCAAAACAACGAGCAAGTCAACAGTAGCAACCCTTTTTTAAAAATTTTATTTTATTGATTCATTTTCAAGCAGAGAGAGAGAGAGAGAGAGAGAACCAGGGCTACCACCTTGTGGGTCTGGCGTATGTGGGTTGTGGGGAATTGAACCCGGGGCCTTAGGCACTGGAGGCAAGTGCCTTAACCGCTGAACCATCTCTCTAGCCCGGCAGCAACCCTTTTGGTGGGGTCAGTTTAAAATAAAATAAAAATCATTTCATTCTTCAATTAGGAGCCAAAACAACGAGCAAGTCAACAGCAGCAACCCTTGCATGGCTACATCTTTGGCCTGGTGGACACCTGTCCTCACTTGGCTTTGTTCATGCTGACTCAGTGTGGTCCAGGCTGGCCTTGAACTTTGCGTAATCCTCTGGGCCTCATACCATGCCAAGCTCTGACTCATTTCAAGGCAATCTCCCGCATGAAACCTTTCGGTGATCTCTTCTTCCATCTCCCATCTGGGTGAGGGGATCTTTAGCTGTGCTCCAAACACTCTTCCCTCATTAGGGGTGGGCTATTTTCAATTTTAATTTATTGTTTTCATTTTTGGTGTGTATGATGCATGTGTATGTGCACGAGTTCGTGTGTTGGAGTGCACGTGTGGAGGTCAGAGGACAACTTTCGGGTGTTGGTCCTCACCTACCACCTTGTTTTTGAGGTGGGGTCTCTCACTCCTGTGTTTCACAGTCAAGGGGTTCAAGAGCATCTGGGAAATTCTGTTTTCTCTGTCATCTTGCCCTACCTGAGATGTTACCTGTATCATTTTTCCTGTCCCACTGGATAGGCATAATCTATACCCAGGTGTGGTCCATCTCCTTGACCAGAGCAAGGTGTGTTAAAGCCCAGGTCATCTCTCAATACCAAATTTCCTCAACAAACGTTTGATCCAGGAAGATAGTGGATCACTTTAGGAAGGACGTATTTCATATTTGGAGGTCACCTTATGGGGTAGGTTTTGCTTCCTTTACAAACTTAAGGGATGGGAGAAGATAGGAAAGAGAAGGCAAAGAAAGGGTAAAGGCGAGTACAGTTGAGGAAGGAAATGAGGGAGGTGAAGAGATGGAAGCATGGTGAGAAGGACCTGGGATGGCTTTATTTCCAATCACTGCTCTGGGATTGGCAGTTGCTCATCCTGAAGCTGGGGTATCCCAGCTGTCTTTCCTATAGTCCTCTCCTGAGATAACTTGACTGTCTACTTTCCAGATTTCTGCCAGTTGCACAAGTCAAGCCATAGGGCAATGTTACTTATTCTGTTGTTGCGCAGAAAAAACCCAAGCAAAAATGGCTTGTTGAGGAATGGGTTTATTAAGCTTACAGACTCAAGGGGAGACTCTGTCATGGCAGGAAAAATGATGGCATGAGCAGAGGGGTGGACATCACCTCCACCACAGCACTGCAAACAGTGGCAGGAAGGGGTGCCAAACACTGGCAAGGGGAAGCTGGTTTATAACCCCCACAAACATGCCCCTGACAACACAGCTCTAGCGAGGTTTTAATTCCCAAACTGCCATCAGCTGAGCATTGATCACTGAGAACACATTCATTTGTTTGTGGGGGACACCTGGATCAAACCATGACAGGCAGCATCCACATAGCAAGGAGTTATGTGATTTGACTGTGAAATATTCCTTGCAGATTCATGTCTGCACATTTGGTCCCTAGGTCTTGGCTTTACTTTGGGAACTTGTGGAACTTGTAATGATGCGAGGCTTGACTGGCAGAAAGTAGGTCACTGTGGACAGGACTCGAAGGATCGAGACTGGCTGTGCTTTGGTTCCAGCTTGAATTTCTCTGCTTCCTGGTCCTCTGGTATGTGAGGAGTTCTAGCCACACACTCCCACCACCATGAACTCCACCATGCCTTCCCCATCATGATGGACTCCATCTTCACTAGCTACGAACCAGTAAATTCTTCCTTCCTTAGGTAGTCTGCTCTATCAGGTATTTTGTTCCAGTGATAAGAAATGTAATGCCGGGCGTGGTGGTGCATGCCTTAAATCCCAGCACTCGGGAGGCAGAGGTAGGAGGATCACCATGAGTTCAAGGCCACCCTGAGACTACACAGTGAATTCCAGGTCAGCCTGGGCTAGAGTCAGACCCTACCTCGAAAAACAAAACAAAACAAAAAGAAATATAACACGTATAAGTTTAACCAAACCCAAGTGTATCCGGAAGTCCCTGGCATCCTTTAGGTGGGAAGACACTTACCAGGTGTCCCCAGAGGGACAGGAGATGATGGAGACAAAAGGTAAATGTGAGTTCATGTCTAGATTTTCTTTGATCTCAAGCTAATAAATTCAAAATTTATTTTTTCTTCATCTGTTTAGTAATAAGGAACATTTTTAGCTTGGGAGCTGAAATTAAAATGTTTTTAAAAGCTTTCTTAGAAGATTTTTCAGGATGCATTTTAACTGCTGCTTCTTAGCAAATTTAAACATTTCACAAAATTTGTTGTGGAAAAGATGGCTTTGGATGAATTGTACTCATTCGAATACTTTGTACTAACATGGCCCCCATGAGGGAACAGAATGAGAAAGTGTTTCTGCAGTTTTTGCTCATGACACAGCTTCTGCACTTCCTTTACTCTCTTTCCTGGAGGTGTTAAAAAAAAACAGCCTACAGTAAGACAACATGATAAATTTTTAAAATAGATATGGCTTTCAATTCCAGATAGGAAAAAAAACCAGTCTGCAGCAATATAGACTTACTTAATACTTTTTTTCTGCAAGAATCATTTTCTGGTTTCATTTCATTGATATATTAGGCATAAACCATCAGGAAAGTGTTTCAATGAAGTTGCTTTTATATGAACAACAGTATAATTATGTTTACAATTATGTGTTTACAATTTGCAGGATGCACCATGAAGCTACTAAGAAATCACATGTAAAATTTATTTGGATATATCATTTACAGTTTAAAAGAAATTAAATGTTTAATGCTTTAAATGAAAGAAAATCTCTAAGAGCAGGTAACAGTGAGAACAGGCAAAAAAAATGAATCAAACAGGTGAATCAGGAGTGAAAGAAATTGTGTGTGTGTGTGTGTGTGTGTGTGTGTGTGTGTGTGTGTGTGTGTGTGTGTTATGTGAGAGGATTTGGGGGTGGGTGGGATGTGGGAGAAATGGAATGCTTATTAAATTTTATTCAAAACATATTCTTTTTCCCTGATGCTTCTGCCGTGTACAAACATCAAGATTAGGAGAAAATCAAATGGTTAACAACAATAATACAACAATAGCAAAGCAAGCCCTTCAAGCAAGTGGCAGGGCTTCCCTTAGGGGAGCCTAGATCTTGGCTTGGCTCCTTTGGGGCCTGTTGCAGACTTTGGATGTTAATGCGGCACAGGACCTCGCTGGGAGGTGTGGCTGCGGGAACTGGTGGAAAGAAACCATAGCTCTCCAGTGATGATTGATGAGCTCTGGGTGATGCATGGTCATGGCGGGGATGGTGGGGCCTCGGGCAGGCCAGCCATGGTCACTTGAGAGGAGGGGCAAGGTGAACTTTGCAGAGTGAGCAGTCATTCCCTGTTTCCAGGCCTCCTCTCTCCCAGCCATTCATGGAGTGCTGGGCCATAGCTTTCCCTCCCTGGTGAGGACCCTCCCAGCACACTCATCTGTAAAACACAAGTGGTGCATTACATCAGCACAGGGTGGGTCCTGGAGAACTGAAACAGCCCCTCATACTTTGAGTGGGAATGCTTCAACTCCATTCATGAGTGGATCATGGGGGAATACCCACAGTTCCAATGTAATCATCTTTGCTTCTTGTTTACAAAGAGTTTGGAATGTGAGGTAGAGAGTCTGAGCCACTGGGCTCTTTTGCTGTGAAGGTGTCCCTGGTGAGATGCCTTTGAGATTCCTTTGGATGGCTTTTATACTTTTCTACATTCGTCTTTTTATTTTTTGTAACTACTTTAGTTTTTAATAGTCCTTGTCATGATGCAAAGGGCCAGGCTCCAGCTGTTCTTCCAGAACCTCTGGGAGAGGCCTGGTTACATGTTGTTCTCATAAATCTTGAATCCAGTTCTAGCAAGTCTTTAACCCTGACCCTGACGTGCCCAGGCCAGGGTGATTAGAAACAGGAGAGGTGGAAAAGTGAAGTGCCAAGTTGTGTCACTTTAAAAAAATACACCATCTGACAATGACTGTTTCAACATGCACAGCAAAGTGACACACATCTGTCTGAACACAGCCAGGCAAGCCTAACTTACATACATAACTAACATACAGCCTAACTTTTATTTTTTTTTTTTTATAAGACTTTACTAGGAGGACCTGAGTCAGAGCCAGGGTATAGATTTGCTGACAATATCTGGGGCCATTGAGAGATCTGTTGCCCATAAAATTATATTTTTACCTTGTGAGTTTTGTCACAGAGATACAATTGAATAAATATGACATCAATTTATTGCCTCTATGCATTTGTCACCGTATTATGTATCTGAGGATCAATTATCCCAAGGAATTAATATTAACCTTTAATGATGTCAGCTACTCAATATTTAGCAAAATTGGGAATTTAAAGGTTGAATGCTCACCAAAATCCTTGGGTGTGGCTCTGTGCCTGTTCTGGTCCATGTACTTGGAGTGAAATGATGTATGTCACTTCCTGAGATGGTTAAAAATGCTTATTTAATCCCCCAGCTCTGTTTCTCCATCCCTTACTCCATCCAGAGACCATGTGTTGAAACAGCAAAACCACCTGATAGAAACAGGTGGGACCCCTTTAATCACCCTAGGAAGAAAGATTGTTCTAAACAGACTTTCAAAACCTAGAATGGACTTTGTGTTAGCAAGAAGGACATTTATTCCTGAAATGGATCCTCCAGAAATAGTTAAATAAGTGTGAAGGTGTTCAATGGTATTCATTACAAAATTACTGGTTTGTGGTAAGTATTATAAAAATCCAGTAATAGGTAGAAACTTAATGCCTGTATTCATAAGTTTGAATGATATTTGGAGGTAATTAGGATTAAAGAAGGTCTTCAGGACCCATGTTGACCTTAGTGGTTTTATAAGAAGAGAGACTTGAGTGATAGTGTCAGACATGGTGATCAACTGCAACCCATCAAATCAGAGAACTACACTAAATCAGACTTTCAACTTGCCTGCAATAGCTCAGAGAACATTGTGGAAGAGGGGGAGGGAAAGATTCTAAGAGCCAGAAAGTGGGTAGAAATAACCTGAGGCATGGTACCGCCACTACCCCATTGGGACTGAATGAGGCTTTCATGACTCCACAGTGAATCCTATATCCCTACTGAGTAGGGTCCCAAGGAAATGGGAGCAGGAAGCAGGGGTGAGGGGCAAGGGGTTTTATATATATATATATATATATATATATATATATATATATATATATATAGAGAGAGAGAGAGAGAGAGAGAGAGAGAAATATATATATATATATATATATATATATATATATATATAGAGAGAGAGAGAGAGAGAGAGAGAGAGAGATGATGAGATACACAAGTTCTTGTTCTCCTCATGCGATGTCCTCTGGTTTGTCATGATGCAACAAGAATGCCCTCCCTAGATGCCCAGCAGATGCTGGGACCATGCTTTTGGAATGAATGGGCATTATAAAATGAATGGGACATTAGACATATTATAAGTAGCCAATAATAAGGAATTGTTCAAACAACAATGTCATTTGTACCTTACTATATATGTAGATTTAATAATTAAGAGGCAGATTTATACATGTTGGGGGGAGTGAGAACCATGGGAGCAGTGTGCAGATATAACACTTTGACAAAGTCCCCAGTAATCCCTGCCTCCTGGAGTTCATGCCATGTGTCCTCTGCTTGAGTGTGGGCTAGACCACGTGACTTAATTTCAAAGAAGAGGCATAGCAAAAGCAAAGAGAAGATACCTCTTTTTCAAAGTCTGACCACTTATTTGTTACTCTTAAATGTGTTTAGTTTTTTTTGTTGTTGTTGTTGTGAATTTTTCCGGGTGGGGTCTCCCGCTAGCTTAGGCTGACCTGCAATTCACTATGTAGTCTCAGGTTGGCTAGAACTCATGGGGATCCTCCTACACCTGCCTCCTGAGTGCTGGGATTAAAGGTGTGTGCTACCATGCCCGGCTGGACTTGGACTAAGTAGGAGCTCTCAGTGAGGACAGCTAGCTTCTCTTGCCAATCTCTTCCTCATGTTTTCCTTTGGCTTCCTTTGTTCTCTTGGACAAAAGTTTAGAATATTCTGCCACATCTTTCTTATTTTTCTTAGTATTTTCTTCCTTATTTTTCTTTGGAGCAACACACAGCATTAGTGTTTGTCATAGTTGGGTCACACACCGCTGGGATGAAAACCAAAAACCAGGCACAGTTATGGGAGGAATGGGTTTATTGAAGCTACACATCCAGGGGAAGTTCTATAATGGTGAAAGAGGCAGGCCCTGGCCCCTTTCATAGGTCTAAACAGAGAGAGAAAGAGAGAGAGAGAGAGAGAGAGAGAGAGAGAGAGAGAGAGAGAGAGAAAGAGAAAGAGAGAGAGAGAGAGCTGTTACCAATACCACACACATACCAACAAACAGGTGGAGGGGTGGGAGAGAGAGATTTCCTTCCCTTTTATATAACCTTAGGGCAGGATCTTGAAACCCTTTCCCAGACTTGTTTACTCGCTACATCTCTGGAATTTTCCTTCCTGCACTGACCTCCCAGGAAGGAATGTTTGTTTCTAGCTCCCCTGAGCCTCCTTACATCCTGCCCTTACTAAAAGGGCCATCTTCCTGTAAACAACCTCAGAGAGCTACCCAAGATTACTAACAGGTCAAGTTAATAACAAAACTTAATCTACAGTGTTGCAGGATACTTGGGAGTAACAAGACACTGAATTTCACATGTTCCCCCCCCCCCCTGGATCTCTTACCTCTTTGTTTAAGGGCTTTTGGACAACATATTGGTGTATGCCATGTTCTTTAGAGTGATGTTTTCAGATTCTTTTATTTATCTATTTATTTATTTGGTCCCAGACCCACAAGGCACAATTGTATTCATCTGTCCAGGAACAACCAAGTTGAGAACATGCTAGTCAGCATTCACCATACAGCCCTGAACAGATTTGAACATTTTCTCTGCAGTTCTCCTTGGTCTGTAACAGAAATGCCCCTTACTCAGTAGCAGTTCTGTGGAGAACTCCACACATCTGTCACCTTACCTGGCATATAATGGACCTTTAAAGGATATGTTTTGAATAATTATATTCATGTATCCATCAAATATTTACTAAGTACCTATGTTCCAGGGGTTATGCTAGCTTTGTAGACATGATGTTAAGCTTGGAGACACAGTCATCTCCTTTATTGTAGTTAACCTTCTTGTTGCTGGCAGAAAGAACCTGACCAAAAAGCAGTTTGAGGAGGAAGTGGATTTATTTTGGCTTACAGACTTGAGGGGAAGCTCCATGATTTCAGATAAAATGATGGCATGAGCAGAGGATGGACATCACCTTCTAGCCAACATCAGGTGGAAAACAGCAACAGATTATGCCTACTACTGGAAAGGGGAAGCCGGCTATAATACCCATAAGCCTGCCCCCAATGACACACCTTTAACAAGGTTCCAATTCTAAAGTTGCCATCAGCTGGGGAATCAAGCATTTGGAACACAAGTTTATGGGGAACATCTGAATAAAACCACCACATTCTGCCCTTGGCCCCCACAAAGTGATAACCATATATGATGTAAAATGCACTGCATCCAGTTCAACTTTAGAAAGTCCCCATAGTTTTTATCAGTTCCAATAATGTTCAAATATCACCATATTTCAAGGCCTTTTCACTGACCATAATAACAAAACAACAACAACAAAAACACCATAATGGCACAGAAAAAATATTCACACTGCAAAAGACAGCATTGGGCATAGCAAAGACAGATTGAACCAATACAAAATTTAAAACAAGCAGGACAGACATCAAACTCTAACTACAAATCTGATAATTCTAACCAGTGACAGGTCTCTGGAATTCCAATTCTGCCCCTCTTGCCAGGCTACTCACAGTCCTGGATAACTTCATCTGATGCCAACAGCTCTTCTTGGCAGCCATCCCATAATCCTGGCATCTCCAATGGGTCTCCACTGCATCTAATGATTTATCCTCATGGCTCCACTGGATTTATATGCAGGTAATCCAACAGGCCTGCTTCATACTGCCCATGGCCATTTCCAAAAAACATAACCATGTTGCAAATCCAATGACCCTCTCTTTCTGCATGTGTTATACTCCACGTTACCAGGTAGGCTACCAATTTATTAATTCAGGGGATAATAAAACCAACTTTGAAAAGCAGAAAACTTCCTTCAGCATTTAGGTCCCTTACTTCAAAAGAGTCCACATTCTTCCTGCTGTCCCAATGCAGATCACCTGGTGCAGTCTCAATGATTGTAATCTCTCAAACAATTGCAGATGAACGGGCAGCAGTTTCAGCCCAGAGATTTCCTTTTTTTCTGTGCCATCTCCATCTGCTCACACCAGTCCATTTCTACATGAAGCAAAGGACACAGGCAGGCAGCGAGCATACAGCAAGCCTTTCACATAAACTGTTTCTAGTCTGGTTTCAACAAAGTTCTTTCTCACTCTCATAAACCAAACCTCACAGTCCATAGTCCTTGCTGCATTCAGGTCTTTCAACTCTGACCAGAATGGTCCATCAAGCTGTACTTCCAGCACTGCAAGGTGTCTCTTAAGCTGAGGATTCAAATCTGTCTCCATATTCCTCCTGCAGATCAGTTCCAAATGACCAAAGCCACAGGCAGGTCTCTAGCAGTGAAAATGAATCCCACTCTCTGGTACCAATTTAAATTGTTGCTATCAATTTTCTCATGCTGAAAGAAAGAACCTGACCAAAAAGTAGCTTGTGTGGTTTTATTTTGGCTTACAGACTTGAGGTGAAGCTCCAGATGGCAGGAAAACAATGGCATAGGCAGAAGATGGACATCACCTCCTGGCCAACATCAGGTGGACAACAGCAACAGGAGAGTGTGCCAAACACTGGCAAGCAGAAGCTGGCTATAACTCCCATAAAGCCCACCCCCAACACCACACCTCCAACAAGGCTCTAATTCCCAGATTGCCATGAGCTGGGGACCAAGCATTCAGAACACAAGTTTATAGGGGACACCTGAATCCAACCACCACACCCCTCATAAAGGATATCGTCGAGGAGGGTCTGAAAGGGCAATGAGAGTATCTTTGGGGAGAGTTCTGCAGTGGGATGACCTTGGAGTGTTTGTGGAAAGGAGCGTGGTGGAAGGAGCAGAAGGAGGGAGAAAGAAATGGTAAGAGGTCCGGCTAGAGATGTATGAAGAAGGAGTCTCAATTTCATCTCGCACACAGGAAGAGTTCTGAGTAGGCAAAGAGATCATTTTATATTGAAAAGATTATTCTGGTTGTTTTGTGTAGAAAATTGGCATCAAACAAGAAGGAAATTAGAAGGGGTCATCATGGTGAAGGCACTGGGTCAGGGTTGAAAGGTGGCAGGTTTGGCACACTTTTGGGAATTATATCAATTGCGTTGATGTTAGATTGGACATGAACGTTAAGTGAAGCAAGTATCAGGAATGATGCCCATGTTTTTATTACGATAATGCCATTTACTAAACTATTGAACACAGGTGAATAACCTGCTAAGTGAGGAAAGATGAAGAGTTAATTCTATATGTGCGTGAGTTGCTGAGGATGGAACCCAGGGCCTCACTTGTGCTAGACAAGCACTCTACCAGTGAGCCACACCCCGTCCCAAAAGAGCTGACGTTGAGATGCCCCAAAAATATCCAAGGAAAGTTCCCAACTAAGTGTTATATGATGTGTGTGACAAGAAAAATGAGCTCTGGGATGCAGACACTAACTTGGGAATGACATGGTTATAGATGGTTTATAAATCAATGAGGTATTGAAGAGGAAGGATAAAGTGAGAAGCTAGGGATTTGGATCTGAGCTAATACATAGAAATATGCTTAGCATTATGTCCAATACAGAAGAAGCACTCAATCACTATAAATTATCATTCCTTTTGTTTTTGTTGCTAATAGAGAGAAATAAAAACAAGAAAGTATGATGGTGTCCCAGAAATCAAGGGAAGATGGCCTATTGAGAAGAAGGTCAGTGGCCAAATGCCACAGAGTTATAAGCTGGACATGTCCCATTAGAAACACTTAACTGTTCTGGAAAGTGACACACCTATGACATTCTAACTCTTCCTGGGTTCTGAGACTAACTCACTGCCATTAAATCACTTCAGACCATGGCTGTTTAAATCAGCTTAGGAGAGCACCAAGGGCCTCTCAACCATGTAGGTGTGTTCTCAGCTACCACTGACCCAGCAGAATAATGAACTTTACAGCAGTGAGCTTGCTTTCATTTTCTTAAGGACAGAACAGAAACTTGATATGGTTGCCTTAAGGCTACTGACCCAGTGTGACTTGAGGGGCTCAGAGAGACCCTCTCTCACCTTCTTCTGATTCTTTTCTGACTGTGATGCTTAGAGGAAGAAGGGTGAAGCCAGAGAGAACCAGCTGATGATATTCATTAAGATGAAATCTCACTGCGGATAGTCCGAGACACTGGGAACTAAGTGTCTATGCATACTTATTTGAATGTGTGCTTGTTCCCAGAAGGCTGTGCAGGTATGATAAATGATCAAAGACATTAAGCCATGGGAAGGTGCTAAGTTTTCTATATGGCTGAAATGCACTTCCCAATAGTTCATGTAAAGGAAGGCAGATTCTAGTGTGTCAATGCTAAGAGGTGAGGGACACTTAGGAGGTAGGATCTAACGGGAGGTAGGGGTTGAGGTCACTGGAGTATTAGCCTTGGCAGAGATTAACGTAGTTCTCACAGGACTCTGCATGGGTCTTGGAAGAACAACTTGTTCCTGACCCCTTCCTGCTCTCTGGTTTCCTGTCTCACTACATCATTCCCCATCTTGCACGCACTCCTGCTATTGTGATACCACCTGCCACGAGGTGGGTGTTCATGGAAGCTCTCACTAGACACTGAGACAGAAATGTTCTGTTTGGACCTTTAGCCTCCAGATCTGTGGGCTAAAAAACTTCTTCAAACATGTACCAGCCTCAAGTATTTTGTCATAGTGATGAGAAACTGTGTAATACAGAAGAGTATTACACCGCTCAACTTTCCTCAGAGTTTTCTCTGTCCCAGATCATCACAATTACAGTTTGGATGGCCCAGAAACGAGAAGAGGATAGTACCCATTACCTCACCACAGAAGCTTATCATAGACCACTTTCCTGGCATGATGGTTTCGAGTGCTCTGCAGTATCCATATGGCCTCCCTTATGAAAACTCAGCATCTGAAAATGTAAAGTCTTGAAACAATCCCCAACCCAGAATCTAATAAAGGGCAAAGATCACATCTTATATTTCTTTCATATCCTTTACCTATTAGGTTTTCTGTGAACTGAAATTGTTTCCCTATGAAAAAATTCATCTCAAGGCTCTTGAGAATAATGAAATCTTCCAGTAATCTAAAGATAATCTTCTATTTTCAAAGGTTTCCTGGAAAGTTTTTAGGAGTATGTTAATTTTACAGCCAATAATACATCTGTGGAAAATATTAGTTCAAATGCAAATGCAACCAAATGGAATCAAGTTCATGAATTAATAGTGGTTTATCTCAATGGTGGTCACTTTGACAATTTTATTTTGATAGGCAAATGTGTATTTTATAATTAAGAAAAATTCTGTCCCTAGGTACATAGGAGGGGAAAATAACAGTTAGGAAGGGGTATTGCCAATAGGAATCAACTTTTCTAGGCAAGTAGTTATAACTATTTAAGAGTTATCTTGGCATTTGGAAGAACACATTGTTGGGGCCCAAGGACCTGCTCAGAACAGAATATACATCTTAGGAATTAGAAGAATTTGCATTTGTTCTATGTGACAAATTCTCCACCATCCATCTCCTCTCCCTTTTTCAGTAGAATGGAGCCCATGAAGCTGGGGACTGACCTCAGTCTCAGGGAGACACCCGGCCTGCTGCGGGCTGTACCTTGAGGCCCAGGTCCTCATACACACGAGCTGCTCAAGCATCCTTGCAGGGCGAGCGGGAGATTCCGCTTTCCAAGCCAGCAGAGGATGGGGCTTTTCTATTCTAGATGCCTGTTTTGTGCAATGAGCCAAAAATAATGAGGTCCTTTCTCAAAAACACTTTCAATGTTTATCATTTATTCTTTTTGAAAGTCTAGATTTTAATGTCTGCTACTGTTGGGCTTATGGGCTGGTGAATTCCAAGGAATAATATGCTTTAGGAAGGAGAAGGGAGCAAAGGATCCTTTCCTGTAAGGAGCTGAGCTAATATGCACTCTTGGTGTACAAAATCTTCTTACACCATTGCTTAGTTATGACCACACATAAGCCTCTTCCTGGTGGAGTGCCATTCGTGTGTTCCCAGAGAGATGTGTTGTTTGAAGTGAATTCCTCACTCCTGCATCCATGCTAGGAACAGACTTTTATGTACTTATACCTGTGTGGCCACCCAGACTGTGAGTGTCTTGGAACTTTGGATCTCACAATTCAAGGAAACCACTTGCACTCATTCACAAATGAGAAATACATCCCTCATTCACGCATCACTGAATGCTGGGTTGAAGAGGAAGGCGGCCTCAGCTCACAGAAGGAACAAGAAAACCACAACTTCGTCTCCAAAAATTGGTGGTTTGAAGTCAAGTGTGCTAGCACTTTGGACAGGTTTTATGCTCAAATTTGCTAAATCATTTATAGGGATCTCTTTTCAAAACAGAAATCTTTCTTGAAGCTTCTGTGTTCTGAAATACGCTCATCTCTACTGAGGCTCATCTAGGCTGTGCTGTTATGGTGAAGGGCAGGTGCAGGGGTGGAAAAGCAAACCTTTGAGGAAGCCACAGCCTTCTCAGAGCCACGGGGCTCAGTTTTCACTTATCTATCGCCTTCCCAAGCATGAGCCAAGAGCTCAGAGAATTGCATCTTCTTTAGGACAATGGGACTGCAGAATGGCCCCTTATTTTGACTTGTTGCAAGGAATGGAAGGAAATCTGTCATCACTTCTTTCTAGGCCCAAAGGTTTGTGGAAAGTTCTTTCTAAGAGATTGTTTCTCTGGTGCTTGAGTGATAGGTGTCCACAACCAGCCAGGAGGAAGGTCCTAAAAATCCAGGTAAGGAACTAGGAAGAAGTAATCTATTCTTCAGGTCTAGGCAGGTGGCAAGCTCAATGCAAAGGAGACTTCCCAGACAACAAGAAGTTAGGCTATCATGAGCAGTGTTGTAGTCAGCCACACGCCGCTGGGATGAATCTCCAAACCAGGCGCATGGGAGGAAACTATTTGTTCAAGCTACAGATCCAGGGGAAGTCCCATACAAGTGAAAGAGGCTGCTCCCCTTTCACAAGTCCAAGCAGAGAGAGAAACCCATCACCAACACCACACAGAGAACAGCAAACAGGCAGGAGGGCCAGGAGAGAATCTCTTCCCTTCTATATAGGTTTAGGGTGGGGTCTTGCAACCCTTCCCCAGAATTAATGGCTTCCTGAGTCTCTGGAATTTCCTTCCTCCACTGCCCACACAGGAAAGGATGTTTACTTCTACCTCCTTTGAGCTTCTTTACATCCTGCCCCCTACTGAGAGGATGCTTTCCTGTGAACATCTTCAGAGACCCACCCAAGATAATTAAAAAGATCAAGTTGACAACAAAACCTAACCATCACAAACAGGAACATAGGTGTTACTTGAATTTGGTCCTTGAGGGGAGGTCAATGTTTCTTGATATGTTTATGTGTGCTGCTGGGATATAGATGGATCTGAGTTTATAGTTGCTGCTACAGATGAGAGCCAAGAAATCTGTGTATGATAATGATGATCTTTCAATGTTCGTAATTCTAAAAGCTTTATGTGCATTTTAACTCATTTGTCCTCCTCAGTAACACATATGCTGGTGTTATTTGTACTTTACAAATGTAGAAAACAAGACCATTCTCACAACTTACCTAAACACAATAAACATCAAAGCCAGTATTTGAACCCAGACAGCCTGTCCCCAGAGTCCCTATTCATGACTCTATTTCTTGGCGTATATTGTCCAACATAACATGGCTTGCCTGTTAAGTGCTTTTTCTGATGCAAGTGAACTTGGAATTATCATACTCCAAAATACCAATGTTCTTTCAGCAAATATTTCTAGCAGCTGGGAAAATATGAGAAAAGTCAACTTCTAGGACTTGATGTATAAATTGGTTTCATTTTTATTTACCTCAAGAATGTTCTTGAAGAACTTCTATTGCACTCCTGTGAAGTGTACACTTACACCGAGTAGAGAAATGAGATTTCTGGGAATCTCTTCAGATATTTGACTTTCATGTGGCTAGCCCTTCAGAGTTGACGGCGAGTGAACACTACAATAAAAAGTTATCACTGAGCACTGATTATGCAATGGCCACTGCATTTTGCCTGGATCTTTGATATAAGAAAGGCGTGATCATCTGTTGGAGGGATGAAATGAGGAAATGATAGCATAGACAGTTAAATAACTTGCATGTTTAATGTCCCCAACGAAGAAAGCAGTAAACTTTGGACTTGAACATGTCAGAAAGACTCCAGAGCTCTTGCTCACCACCAGCACAATAGACATGTTAGCACTTAGTGACACTTGTCTGGAAGAGAATGTGAAGATTGCTTCATCAATTTCTCAATTCAAACCAAGGACTTGTGATGGCTTTGTAGTTGATCAACTTGGCTCTGCTGAACTACATTTCCTAGAATTAATAATATTGTGTGTGTGTAGTGACAGGGGAGCAACAAAGAAAATTTTTGGGTGAGTCAGAGGACATGAAGGAAGCCACTGTCACCTTGTAACCCACATATGGTTGAGGATACACTGAGTCTCTTTGTGGTCGGTGTGGAATAGCTGTGTTTGCCATCACTTTATTTCTCCTGGATTCTCCTTCATTTCTCCAACTCCTGGGTTTAAATTTGGGATAAAGGGCCATGATATCTGTCAAGCACCAAGGTCAATCATAGGTTCTAATCTACCCTTGTGAAGTTCCATTATGTGTCCCTGGTTTCTAGCCAGTGTGTGATCTCCACATTATCCAACTTCTCTTCTGATTGTCTGACCAGTGGATGTCAAGCTCTAACACCAGACATGATGACAATAGCCTTCCAGAAAATTCTTATCCAGCTTCTCCAAGGCCAAATCCCTGGTGCAAATTCTAGATTGATACACTCTTCCAAACATCATCTCTGCATAGTCCACACCTCAGCCTCAACACCAGTGCGTATGAGACTCTGCTCCACATCCTATGACCTGATTTTTACCTGAGATAAACAAGGCAGGAACTCTTGTTTATTGGTCTAAAAGCAGGAACTGAAGTCCTATGAGGTTTGATGACTTGTGTGATGATTTCATAGGATGGGGATCCTGACCACTAGTGTCCTCAGTTTACTCTGAGATAAGTTTTCAGACTCATGCAAATGGATTTCAGATCTCTTTGCCAAGGCAAAGCCCATAACTTCTAGGTATGTGCTTTGAACTGAGATTACTTAGTGAAATTTTAATTGAATATGATTTGACATTTTCTTGTCTCCTGTTTGAAAATCACCTGCTGGTGAACTGTTACGACGTCTCTATTGGGGCTCACTCGCACTGTTCATATTCCCTTGTCTTTTATAGTCAAACATGTTACTGTCTGGGGTGAAGGAGGCTCAGGTTGTGTTCTAGTCTACTGACCAGTCACCATGGAAAGAAGAAGACCAATGGGAGAAAACTCAGTATGAAGTCTGTTGGTAACTGATTAAGCAGATGTGATATATTTACATAAGGATGATATGATCAGGACATAGCTACAATGGAGGGTAACATATTAATCTCTTTTCTGTCAACAGAGAAAGTGCATATGAGAGATATTTTTCATTCTTTAGGACCACTTCTTTAATATACCTCTGAAATGATCCATACCACAGCTGAACCCGAGGTAGTGCTCAGCCCACTAGAATGAAAGCTCTGTGAGCCTGAGGCCTTGCCTATCTGGCTGATGATGGGTGCTCTCATCTAGCATTCAGATACTGTCTAGTGCTTAATAAACACTCAAAATCATGAACAGAACAAAACCTTTATTGAACTCCACTGGGAGAAGTCACTGAAGAACACCATCTATCTTATAGTAAAACAACAACAACAAATAAATAAAATGAATACTGGGCCAACATTTTCCTAATATGTTTCCTAATTTTGGAAAGTTAAATATTAATAGTGTTGATAATAATGATGGAAACTTATATTTCAGTAGACATTACCCTGTACTACATCCCCAAGCACTTTTCACATATCAGCTCATGTAACCATCACAAAAACTTATGAGTGATATTGCAGCCCCAAATAAAGAGGCACTGCAAGTTTAATTTACCCAAGTTCACAACACAAGGTATTAGCGATTGAGGTCTAAACTCATGTAGTCTGGGTCTAAAGGCTGTTCCTTACCACAAGGCTGCATTTTAATCTCATGATTATGATTCATGTTTGAATGGATCACCACCCCAGTTTAAGCAATGACTCTGTGGACAGCCACCATCAATTTGTGGTCTTCTCAATTATTTAATTTAGAACACTAAAATGTATTTGTATATTTAGAACACATTTAGAATATATTGTTTGTTAGCTCTGTCTACACATAAACATACATAGGCATGTATGTATACACACTGATGCTTACTCCAATGACACACCTCTTTCCCAGACTCTGGGTGATAACCATATAGGAATTTGCTGTAACAAAGGTGAATGATAGTAACAGATACGTAAGGGCTATGAGCTGTTTTGAGCACTTTCCCCTGTCATATGGCTACCGTATTCCTTTCACTACTGAGTGGAGTTTCTAATGGTGTTTGAAGATGAGAAATAGGGACATGGAAAGAGTGTAAAGAGCTGCATTGAAACTCTGGAGAGGTATTTAGAATGGCTTCCAAGCTTCAACCGCTCAATAGACATAAAATGACAAGTCTTCCTTGAAGTTTTTAAAATGGAAATGAGTGTGACATGAGAGGTACAAGACACTTGGAAGGTGTGAACGAATTAAAAAAATATAGTAAAGGAATTATTTTTGAAAACTTGTGAGCTGGCTCATCTATTTCAATGATACCACTCCCCACTTCCCCAAACACCCATGTTCCTTTCCCCCTTATTTGTTTTAATTTCTCTGATGTCTTGCAGGACTCTGAGTGACCCAGGCTTTGACAACTTACTTTGGTGGCCATGCCTGCTCCAGACAGCATACAATTCATGTTGTCCAGTGGTTCTCATTTGTTAGAAATGACAGGGTTCTCCAGTGCTCTTATAAAGCTTACCTGCTCATGTTGTGTCTCAGTAGAAGGTCACAGAAGAAGAAAAAAAAAAAACCTAAAAATCCTGCTTAACACAGGTAGGATTCTAGTAGGGAGTGTTGATGACTTAAGCAAAGATTTTCCTCCTAAGGCCAGGTGATTGATGGCTTATCCATGTGCACATAAACCAGAGCTTAACTCTTGCTGTGAATGGGTCCTCCCTACAACCTGTGGTTTCCAAGCCACTGAAAATTGTCCCCAAACTAAAATGTAAAGCAATGACAGTGAGTGCATTGTAAGTTAGCCTTTATTGCTCTCCTGTTTAGTAAACCTGGAGGAGCCTGTCACTGGCTTTGTTAATTGTTCTATGTGGCTTTGGGACAGGCAATGAAAAGGTTACAGAATGAGTCTGTGGCTCACTCTCATGTTGTCTCTGACAACTGAGTCCCTTTCTTGAGCTGCCTCACTGCCCATTTCATTGTCACTGAGATCTGTTGATGGAACTAGAAGTGATGGACTTTTGACCTGCCTTCAGAATACTTGAAGCACTTTTGAGGTAAATACAATAAAATGGAGCCTTGTTTATTTTACTTTTTTGTTAAATTCTCCATAATTTGATCCATACTTGATATCAAAGATGGCTTTCTAGTAAACCCCTGTTCTCAGTTTTAAAAACACTATATGTATACTTTTTAAGATGTCCACGTATATATTCTTTAATCATGTGATGGTTAAAGAATAGTTAACATGTATTTGAAGCCTGCTATTAACCCAGCTATCATTTGTTGGACCTGTGTGCTTCCAATAATGGAAGTTTTCTTGCTCTGACCTTTGACTCCTGACAGCCTTGACACAATAGCCATAGTAATTGTACAAAATAACTCAGACCATGTGACTTCCCTGGTGTAGTTTTTGCTAGCTTCCCACAGCCATGGGAGTAGAAAGCAAATGCCTCACCATGGTCTGCACAATCCTACATGAGCTGAATCTGCCTTTCTGGCTGACTCCACCCTGTTCTATGACTGAATCAAGAACACACCAAAAGTGAAAGAAATGATAAAACAAAAGAAAAAAAAGTTGGATTCATCAGAGGGGCACAGTGGGGACTTTTCTTGAGACAGAAGGTACCCTTCCTTGAAGTCCTCAGAGTGTGCTTTGGTCTGTGCACTTTGGATGCCACATGAATCACTTAGCTATGTTCAAATGACTTGAGTGGATGCTGAGGAGCCATTGAAATCAAAGTAAATAAAACAAAACACTTAAAATGTTGTATCTTTTTTAAGAACAAAGGAGGCTAAGAAATGTTCATTTTTCTTCTCTTCTAAACGATCAGGTTCCTTACAATCTATTTCTGTACAGACAAGTCATTTTTATAAAAATATAACAAAATGCACATGGTTCTGTTTTCTTGAGTGGTAGTGATGATTTCCTAGGAAGACGGAGTTCTCTGATAGCCACGTGTGTCTTCCATAAGCAGTGCTGTCCTGTTGCTATGGCACTCGGACAACTTAATGCTCATGGCTTAAGCAGAAGTTCAAGTTCCAGCTGTGCCACTGCTGGCACTTGGGCAGGGAGGGCAAGGGCAGCTTCAGAAGCTCAAGTGACCATGGCTGGAGAGATGGCTCAGCGGTTAAGGCACTTGCCTCCAGTGCTTAAGGCCCCGGGTTCCATTCCCCAGTACCCACATAAGCCAGACCCACAAGGTGGTGGCCCTGGTGCTTTCTCTCTATCTCTCTCTACTTGAAAATGAATAAATAAAATATTTTTAAAAAATAAAAAAAAAGAAGCTCAAGTGACCATAGTACCACAGGTATATTTTTGGCCACTGACGTTCTCACCAACCTCATAATCAAGACGCATAGTTGGACAGCACTTTTCTACACACACACACACACACACACACACACAC
>PVHP010011372.1:0-20747 GCA_004024765.1 Zapus hudsonius | reverse complement strand
GGACTGGCAAGTTCCTTTAACTGCTGAGCCATTTCCCACTCAACTTTTTAAGGAAAGATTTTTGAATAAGGCTGTTCATTTTTAGGATCTTGCATGGTATTAGTTTTCTTGATTGCCGTGGTGAGTATGTATGTATATATGGATGTATGTATACATATATGGATGTATTTGCTTACTTACTAACTTTTAAAAATGTATTTAGCAGTGCTAGAGATTGAGCATTGGCCTCGTGCATGCCGGGCAAGTACTCAAGCATTGACCCACATCTGCATCTGTGCCATGGTGTTCGTCATGGTCTGATGCTCCTCTGTGATCTTGTAGAGTGAAGGACTGTGGGAAGAGAGTGTACAGGAGGGTGAGTGAGACATAGTGGTGCTACCTGAATTCAGACATAGTGTAGAGAGCAGAATGGTTGTGCAAAGAGATGAGCAAGGAGATTATTAGAGTCCAAGGAAATTATTGTATCAGGTGCTTAGTTGTTCTCCAGGAAGACCACACACAATTGGCCAGAGAAGACTTATTTGGTAATGAATGGCCAATCTTCCTCAAAACTGGAGAAAATTATTTGAGATCCATGAGCTAGAACTGGAAAACATACCATGACAATCTTTTTCATTTCTGTTCAGTGTGAAAACCTAGAGCTCCTAAAGGCAGTAAAAGAAATCCGTGTATTTAAATTATTTTTATTTATTTACTTGAAAGCAGATATAGATAGAGAGATACATAGACAGACCATAGATAGATAGATAGATAGATAGATAGATAGATAGATAGATAGATAGATAGATTTTTGAGACACAGATCCTGAGCACATCAGCTGCTGCTGAAAACAGTGCATCTGGTTTTATGGGGGTACTGGAGAATTGAACATGTGTTATTAGGCTTTGTAGGCAAGGGCTTTAGCAGCTGAGCCATCTCTCCAACCCCACAGATTAAGAAATCAAAGTGGATACAAATGCCTTAAATCTTACCTTTCTTTGGCTTCTAATGGAGCTACCTCCCAGATTGTACCATAGGCATTTCTCATGTAGAGGATTTTTTTTTTAAATTTGTAATGTTCTTGAATAAAAGCTCTAGACAAGGAAGGGATAACCTAACAAAAAATAACAAGATAACAAAAGATACAAGAATTGTGGTAGCTGGTTTGTTGTGATCAAGAACTTTGAACTTCAGTCCATCTCTGCAACAAAGAGCTAGTGTGAGAAGTCTTTTGTGAAACAGCCAAGGATGTGTTGTGTCTGTTTTAGAGATAGTTCACTTGAAGGCATGAACAACTGAATAAGAATCACATGGAAACAAACCAAGCCATCTTCCCAGCCCCGAATCTCTATCTTCATTAGGCAGTTTCTTCTTCCAGGATAATCGTGACTCTGTGTCATTGCAAGTTTGTGATGAGAAAACGGAAGGCTGAATAACGGGCAATTTTGGGCATCCTCTGATGGCAGACAGACAATCACAGAACCTGGCACTCGGTCTACTGTCTTTGTCCTTACTTCTTTTGGAGTTTAGACATGCTTGTCTTTGTTTTATACTAGCTTCACTCCTTCCTTTGTCCTCAAAGCTACCTGGTGAGGGGGTATCTCTTCATCTGTATATCACAGTTGAGGTAGATGACTTCTAATTCTAGCTTTTCCACTTACAAAGGGTGCAAGAGTAAAGGACGTCACCTATGATGCTACCCTGGAAAGCAAAGCCATGTTATCATTTTGATGAGAATGCTTGAAAGAAACATCAGTAAAGGAAAACATGAGTATGCATAGAAGGGAGAACAAATGTACAGGGAAGCTTTCCCAGAAGCCACAAATTTGTGCTAATGCTGCTGGTTGGGCAATGTTTTAGGACATCTTCAGAGCTGAGTTACTCTGACTCAGAACATTGTCCTAGGGGAAAGGAAGAAAGGATGGACCCATCAGCTATTTCCCATTGGCCAGTGTTTCCTTGTAACTACCCTGCACTCCTACAGCCCCGTGCACACCTGAACCCCTCTTCAGCATTTAAGGCACTCAATAAGTAGGAGCAAGCCAAGAGCCCTGCTGGGTAGACTTTCTGCACCCTGTAGAACTCGTATGAACCAGTGTGTGTGTGTGTGTGCGTGCGTGTGTGTGTGTGTGTGTGTGTGTGTGTGTGTGTGTGTGTGTGTGTGAACACCGAGAGGGAGTCCTGGCAGGTCACAGTGACTTAAAAATGTAGCCTTTGGCAAGAGGCTTCAAACATGAGATCTGAAGAAATATGTTTAGGGTCAAACCATCAATTACACTGAATTCCAGGAGCAGATGTTGTAACAGGCCCCGCTAGCCCAGCATGCAGACTGCCCTGGTGAAGGAGACATGCCTTTCTCCTGCGAGGATCGAGACCTTCCAGTGCATATAGCTGTGCTTGGTTCTGGGAACACTTCCTAACAGGGTACCAGCAGCTGGAAACCATGGCTGAGTGCACCCAGGTGGGAACTGGACACAGACCCCTTTTGGTGTCTATCCTTCCTAACCTTGCTTTCCTTCTGAGTGAATCTGCTATTTCTCCTGCTTCTCCACTGCACGGCTTCCTAGATAGCATCCTCTCCAGCCATGTGCCATCCCCAGCTCCACCCTGCACACTCGGGGGCCAGGGAATCACTTTCCTTGTCATGCTTTCTCGGTGTTTTCACTGCTAGTTTTTAAGAATCCTAAAACCCCACCCTCATCTGTAATGCTTTTGTGTGTGCGTGTGCATGTCCACATATGAGCACTAACATGTGGAGGCCAGAGGACAACCTCGGGTGCCATCCTTAGAAATGCTATCCACCTTTTCTTTTCCTCTTTTCTTTTTTGAAACAGTGGCCACCTTACTGATGAGCCTGGCTCCCCTCACCCGGCAATCATTAGCTGCCATCAGGTGGTCTCGGTGGTGTGGGGTCTCATGTAGAGTTCTGATTTTAATCTTAAGGACTCTCCAGCATGGCTGCACAAATTTCCATTTCCACCAGCAAGAATGGGAGTTACTCTAGAATATTTATCCCCTCCTAGCAACAAGCACAAGCTTGGGTTTTCCTAATGACTTCATTTGTGCTGGCAGTGATTGCGGCTGGAATCACCTGAAATATCGTCGATACGAAGGTTACCAGTGCTGTGTTATGGAAGGCAGAGGATGTTTAAAGTGTCTGTGGGGAGTGGAATTCTGCGCGTAGGCAGAATCATAGCACAGCTCGTGGCTGTGGAGAATAAAGAGGTCATCACTCTCTTCCCTCCTGCCCTGTTTCCTTTTCGCCTTTGGCATATGGATTCATCAATGTCGCCTTATTTCCTATGGCCCTCTCACAAGGAGGGCAGTCTTTCTGTTTATGTTTATGGTGTAGGTCACCTTGGTAGGGTAACAAGCTGCCCCTCTTTAGAACCAAAATCTGTATCACACTCCTCACCCCCAACTCCACAGGGAGTAGGATCCAGGTGAGGATGGAGTTGCAGCTTGGGTCCTGGGGGGCAGTGAGAGGAGACAGCTATGATCTGGGTACCCAAGCATGGAAGAAGTCAAAGGGTGATTCTTCTCTGCTGTTTTTAGGGAGCACAGACTCTCAAAGCCACACACATTGGTGCTGTCTGTCGTTCAATTTAAGTGGCAGGCAAAGTGGAGTTCAGGACTGGACGGATCAGAATAATGCAGCATCATCAGTGGAAGAAAGTTCTGGACAACAGCAAGAGAGAGGCTGGAGCTGGGAGAATGCTGTTAATTGGTTGTCACCTGGTCACAGTCATCACGGTAGAATAAATTAAAATATACTATGGGGAAAGGACGCCCATTGCCTATGTGAGAGGACTCAGATTTCTTTTTAGGAATGAGGAGTTGACACAGGGCCTCTGGCATTCTAGGTAAGTGTGCTACTGAGCTGTAGCCCTAGGCCTGGGAAGGACTTTGAAATAAGAAACACATCTGCCCTCATCTCTGTACACAAGCACCTAGCTATACTTGATGTGAAATAAACATACATACAAAGCAATCTGGCCGAGCGAATTAGACAGAGGCAGGTGCCTGCCCTCTCCCTGTGGCTTCTGGCCTGCTGGGTGATGCACAAGCATCCTGACTGCTGCTTGCAGTTACCACCCCATCTATCCACAGGCCTTGGCCTGCTCTTGCTCTGGGGCAGAAAGTGAAAGAGGCCTTGTTTCACACTCTGTTTCAGAGAATTTCAACTCACTTGGGAGGGGAACTTCCTTCCCTTGTTTTCAATATGGTAACTTTCAGCTCCACGCCTGGGTAGGGAAGTGTTATTTGGTTAATGTCAAATTTGCTCTGAAGCTTACCAGCTTCAATGTTTGTGCTGTGGAAACAGCGGCTCTTCCCATGGCTTGGATATTTTACATCTCCACATTATTATATACACAACTCCAGAGTGTAGGCTCATGGGAAAAAATAGCTAAATTGATGACTATTTTGACACCAGAAACTTTTCAACCAGAGAAATAATGTGCGACGGAGTAAGCAGGACCACCCTATCCTGGCCCCTGTCCTCTGCCTGGGATTAGCTTTTCATGGGTCCCTTCTGAGAATGGAGGCGTAGCTGTAAAGCCCACATCACAGATGGCTCTGGTGGAACGAAGTCAGCTTGAGTCTACTCACTGGGTACTCTACTCACCAAGTTCATTAGGAAATGAAGCCCCTTGCCAGACTGCATGTCTGCAACCCAGCACTTGGGAGGCAGGGACAAAAAATCATTGCAAATTCAAGACCATTCTAGTCTACACAGTGAGCTAAAGGCCAGCCAGAGGTCCATAGTGAGACCTTATTTAAAAAAAAAAAACTCTAAGAAACAAACAAAATAAAACAAAGTTCAGCCCCTTATTCTACTGCAGAAGGTTGTTTAGAAGGGAAATGTCCCCCCCCCCAATATAGGATTTCTGCAAGATCATGACGCATTTTTGTTTGATTGTGCACATTTTTGTTTATACACCATAAGGAATAATTTCCATCTCACTCTCTCTGCTGATTCTCCAGAACATATAGAAATGTCCATGTTCAAAATGAAAGGCTCTTGTTTTCTTGGCTGAATCTCAAGCTTCTTCCACATTGTCAACTCCTTAAGAGGGGAGAAACATAAAGCCCAGCTGGAGGAACCCAGCAGTGACCTAACATGATCCAGGTGTTTCTAGTTTTCTGAGGAAAGAAGGATGGAATGCCTGATCAACCATATCTGGAGGATCCTGCCTGAGAACTTGGGCTGCTGATGGGAGTTCTGATAGAAGCGGGAGAATGAATCGACCACGTGTAGCAAGCAGCTGTATCTTTTGGATCAGGTTTATAGTGGTATTCTGAAAATCTGTGACCTTGCCTTCATCCTCTTCCATCTTGCTCTGTGTGCATAATGAAAGGATTTTAAGTCGTAAAGTCATAAAGGCAACGGAGTGATGTGGAAGATCAGGGCGGGGCTGGATGGAGAGGAGAGAGCCATTCCACTTGCTCGCCATGTGTCTGCCCAAGTCTTCCATTTCTCTGATCCCAACTTTGTCCCCCCGAAAATAAACTTCAGAAATGTCCGCCCTTCATGTTCTAAGATGAGATTAAAGTATAATGTTGATACAGAGTTATTTATAGAGATGGCTCAGTGGTTAAGGTGCTTGCCTGCAAAACCTAGCTACCTGAGTTCAATTCCTCGGTACCCATGTAAGGCTACATAAACAAAAAGGGGCGGCTACATTTGGGGGGGAAGGGGAGCTGGGGCACCCTTTCTCTCTCTGACTCTCTATGCTTGCAAATAAATAAAAATATATAAAAATAATTTGGGAAGATGTTTAGATACATGTGTACTAGTGTTTTCGGGCTTACCTTTTAAGTCTATAGTAACTTTCTGACTGGATACAATCTACTATACTTTAGATTATATTTTCATGGGTTAAAACTAAACTGAACTGACAGAATAAAGTACTTTTCCAGAAGCAATACCAAGCCCCTCTCCTGACTTTCTGGACATTTTGGTAAAAGTTCTTCCATGAGGTTACTTACTATGGGTAACAGTCATCTTGGGACCATGTCTGTTCCCCATCATGAGGATAGCAACCTAGTCTTAGATGGATTTGTTTTTTTCTGTAGAGTAGGTATAGGAGGGCAAGCGTGGGGGCTGCCAAGGAACGTCTGATCTTGGTGGAGGATGTCAAAGAGTAGAACAGCACCTGAGTCAGAGGGCATCAAGCTTTGTCATTGTATTGTCCCTGGGACAAGTCACTGAACTCTGACCTTTGCTCCCTCATTCTCAGAGAATGGGAAGAGGTGACCTTTAATTCCCTGGAGTACTAAGTCTCTACCCCTCTACTACCTTCATCCAAGTAAGGTGCTAAGAAGACCTTCAGGCAGATCAAGAAATGTTTGAAAATGAGGATTGTCTATGTGGGTGATTCCAAGCCAGTAAACATTTGTTCCATTTCAGTGAAAAAAATTATTTTTCATAAATATGGATCTTAGGACAAATAATTTATTAAAATTTTTCTGCAGAAGATATCTCAAAGAATAAGTTAAAATTATTTAAAAAATAAGAGGAATAATCTAAGATTATCTTCATGTGGACTAGTGTATAGATTATAAAACACAATATATGAAAAATCAATATGGATTTAAAATTTTAAGGCTTTTGAGTCTTCATTGTCACTTTACTTTTAAATTATTACCACATTTTCTTTATATTTTTATATCAGAATGGTTTGGAGTTATCTCTGAAAACTGAAATATTTAAGCTCACATTATATGAAATATATTTTATTATAGAAAAGGGTAGAATTTTCACAACTGCTAGCTCATTTCCATTCCTGTTGGATCTCAAGAAACTTGGTAGGCACTTAATTGTACTCTTTGGGTAGGGCACGCTGAACCAAATTCTTCTATTGTTGGTTTCTTGGAAATGTACTGAGACTACTGTAGTCTCTTGTGTGACCTTGAATCATGTCACATATTGATTGTACCAAATTTGCAGTCTACATTCAACAGTCTAGTCAACCTTGATGTCTGTTTTCTCAGCACTGATTTTCTGTCTATCTTCTTGTTTCAATGCAGTGGGATCTTCACCACATGAAGTAGCCTCTAAAATGATTGAATTATTTCCAGTTGTCTACATAAATTTAAATCAGAGAGTGTTTCTGACTGCTTTATTCACGGGGCTGTATGTTTCTCTTGTTGAGGTCTAGGGTTAAGCTTTAAATATGCTCTTCAGACTTGAAAAGAAAGCTTGTTGAGGTGTGTATGACAGCATAAACTCTCAATTATCCACACATTTATGTGATTTGAATCATTGAGGCCTCTCACTGTAAATACTGTGAGCACTTGTCACACTGGATATCAAGATGAGCTAACAGACAGTGAATTCCAACTCTAATGATGAAGCTACAGTCATCAGAATATGACCAGGGTCCTCCATCATAATTAACGCCATCATTATTCATTGCTAACATCTCTGATGTTACATTGAGTCTATTTTATTGTTAACTGAGTACTTCTCAAAGCTTCAACTCATAAAGGTATAAGTGTTTGAGAATGACTCCAGAGACTCAAAACTACTTATTGTCTTAGTCAAGGACAAGGAGAAAAGCCACTGTGCCTTGTCCTTGAGATTCAAGTAACTTGGAATGTCTTTTTCTAACATGCAGCATGATGTAAGAGCTGTGTTTGGTAAGACGCTCAAAACTGAACTCTGCTAGTATAATGGTACTTAAGGAGATGCGAGACAAATCCTGCAGAAATGTGACTTGTGACCCCTACCTCCCTTTTTCCTTTCCTCTCTTCCTGCCTACCACCAGTGATGAGTCATTCAACAAATATTAAATCAGTCATCTTATGGCAAGCACATCATGGGCTCTAGGGAAACAATCTGAGCTTGTAGCTCATTGGCTGGCTGAGCTCAGGTTCTAGCGTAATCAAGGGAGATTTCAGTTATTTTTTAATTAGTTCCTCCAAAATACATTTTTGTCATCTGTTTTTAAAAAATATACACATATGTAAATTATTTGCTTTTATTATGTATATTCTGTTAGAAAAATCTGGGGAACCTTCTTCCTCTCCCTTCCTCTGCTTCTTTCTTCCTCCTTCCTCTACTTCTCCTGGTCCTTCTGTTTTTCCTTATTCTCCCTTCCAGCCTTCCTCCTCCTCCTTCGACAATGGGTTAAGAGTAGGGTTGTAACCTAGAAAATTGCTTCCCATTTCTCTTTCTCCCCACCCCCTCTGCACCCCCAAGATAGTTGAGAAAATGGTTGCTAAGATGCTAAGGATAAGGTTAATTGCTTCATGTGACATTTTAAAAGGAAAGCTGTAGACCTTTCACTGTGCTCTGGTACTATCTGTCTGAAGCTCTTGGGATGATCAACAAGAGAATTGTCTATTTTCACCTTACATGAACTAGATGTGCAGGCAGGTTCTAGCACAGATCAAAGATCACATAGAGATTATTATACATCTCATTAATACATGTATAATTATGGCCACAAGTGAAAATAAGAACAAAATAGGCTTGGATATGCCTTTCAAGCAAGTGCCTTTAACAGTTAGAGCATCTTCTCAGCTTCATTGGACATTTCCTTTCTAATTTCTTTCTTACTAAGGACAGTTGACAACCCCTGACCAAGGGCTGTCGGTACCCACACTAACACTGCAAATAGCATCCTAAGTCTCTGCTCACCATCTATGACCAAGGCGTATGCAGCAGGTGGAACAGAAGCCACAGCATCTTGCAGACACTGGACTCCTCTAGGGTCATCTTTATTGTCTTAAGGAATATTCTGGCACAGTCATTTCTACCCACCAGGGGTCTGGGAGTGTTTGCTCCAAGTTTCTAACAAGTATGATGCCTTGGTTGTCACAACCTAGTTTTCACCAAATTCCATCCCCAGGGCTAGCTTGGCCACACCCACTGCATTCTGAAAACTGCTTGCTTTTAGTTACTTATTAGCTGGAAATGCATTTTTCTTTTTCTTTTTCCAGTGTCCTTACAAAATCAGGCGTTGTTAAACTAAAAAATACAAGGGAGATATTTATCTCTGAACCCTTTGCAGACTGAAGACAGAGCAGAGTCCTTCATTGGTTGGAAGCACTGTCACGTGTCCTCTGCATGTGCAGTGTCACTGCATCAGGTGAGCCATTTAATGACCTCTGCTTTGGAACTGGCCTAGCTGGTTGGCTGGGGTCCACGTGATCCCAGGATCAGCTGGGCTCTTGGAAACCCTGTTGAAGGGATGTCTGGGGCTGTGGGAGGGAATCACATACCATCTCTTGTTGGAATTTAGAATTGAGTTGGTTAGCTTTGGAAAGTATCTCAAAAGGTCATAAGATAGACTTGGGGTCAGGGCAGCAATTGCAGGCTGAAATTATGAGTTGGGGGATCAAAAGAGTCGGGAGACTAAAGCAAAGATATGCTGAGAAGGAGTGAATAAGGGTCAGTGTAGCCTCTGGAGAAAAGGGACAGACACAAGTACAAGACAGACATACGCACGGATACACATTCATATTCAGACTCCTCCACAAAGCCATCTCCGTTCCTGATTGCTTTAGCATCTAATTTCAATTCACCTATAGTTCTTACCTCAGGGTATTTTTCTGTTGGTTTGTTTGGCTGTCCTGGAATTCAGTGTGTAGTCTCAGGGTGGCTTCAAACTCTTGGGGATCCTCAGCCTCCTGAGTGCTGGGATTAGGCATGCACCCTCACACTCTGTACCCCGGGGCATCTTGAATGGGTCTTGACAGCATCAGTGAAGGTTGATGTACTTTTGTTGAGGATTGAGACGCTGTGGTTAATAGTATTGCAGTGACCAAGATAAGCCAGTGAAAAGACAAGAAGGCCCTCTTGCTCTCATCTCCCAATTGTGGAAATTTCTTCCAAATGCTTTGACACTATAATGTAGTTAAGGTTGATTAGGAACTGCTTTCTCCTTTGTTATCAGTATCCGTAAAAAGACAAATACCATCCAAACCAACTCAGTCCTTTATGATTTGCATTTTAACAAAGGTTTTATGAGACTAGTAAGTTGTTACGTATGATCTCAAAATAGGCCATCATGCAGTTTTGTACTGAATGTGTATGATCTGAAAACCACAAGACATTCGGGTTTCATTCTCACAGTGTGTGAATTGCCACTCAGTTTCTCTTGGTGAAGAAGGTCAAGTTCTGATGGCAGATGAGCATAGGGGTCTGTCTCCTTTGGGGCCCAGGGCCCCAAACACTTCCTAGTGTTTGAGAACATTTACCTATGTAAGTATTTTGTGTTCATGTGCGTGATTCTCTATAGAATATGGTTTGGCAATGGGTGTGATAAGGCTTTTTCTTTGGCAAGTGCAGGCTGCCACTCATAACTAAGCCAGGACTTTGCAAACCCTTTGCTATATATCATTGAAAACATCCATGTTTGCTCATGTTTCTCTCTGGCAGTGTGTCCACCTTCTTTGATTAGCTTCTGATTAGCTTCAATATTCTCTCCTTCTTGTGTTCTCCTTTAAGTTGCTCTTGGACCAGTGGATGCCTTATGAGTGGATCATAATGACACCTGAAAGGTAAGGTAATATCTTCTAGGAATATAATGCATGTGGCCTAGTGGATTATAGGCCTTCATGTGTGTCTCTATTACTCATGCATTTAGTCTATATTTCCCACTTAGCTCGTCCAACTACACACACACTCACACACACACACACACTCACACACACACACACACACACAGACACACACACACCTTCTTAAAACTGAGTTTGTGTCTTTTGTTCACACAATGCAAAGGAAAAGGTTCCCAGGGTAGTATATTTTTTTTCTTTGAGAATTTTTAACCACGTGAGCACATTGAATTTGATGCTGGAGGCAGCCATCTTACTGTGAAGAGATATTACTTGACTCATTAGCACTCCGGGAGTACCACGAAAGGGTCCAGGACCTAGAACCCATCTTGCTTTAATAATGGCTTAACACTTGTAAAAGATTTTTAATGGCTACATGAGACACATTTAAATATTAATCGCGGTTCCTCTTTGTTGATTCACAAACCCCAATACATAAAACTCCTTAGCTGCTTCCAAAGTTGAAGGAATGTGCTAGGTTTCTCATGCTGATGAGTGAACCAAACAAACACACAGATGGGGACATCTTGATTTGTCCCTGCTGATCCATCTGCCACCCTGAGAACTTCAAATATCTGGCTCTTGTTGGCTATTCTGAGTACTCTGACTTAAAAACCAAATGTTTTATCTATCTGATGGCTCTTTCTAATCCCGTTCTAGAAGAATTAAGAAACTATGTCTCTGATATCTAATGAAACTATTTTCCTCCTTAGCTGTTGTTTAATTCTTTTGCTTTGGCCCCCAACTCACAGCGTCACCCTACTCATGTGCTTATATTGAAATTTGGACAGACTCCTGCTCACTAGTTCATCTGTTTATTTAGATTTCAGTAAAGATTAATGTCGATGCTCTTGTTACTTCCCAAGGCCTTGTGAGGGTGTGTAACATTCCATCAAAATTGATGCTATTTGTTTAACAAAAGAGTCCCCCAAGGTCACCTGGCATCTCATTGCCTGAGACTGTGGTAGTCCTGTGTGATAAGACCACGGGAACCGTGATTGCCTTCCTATCTTTCCTTCTGATATAGATGTTGCACTGATATGATTTAGAGATATGTTTTATTTGCAGAAGGGAAAATTGAGTTATGCACTTCTTGTTGTCAGTTGAGGGTAGAGGGTATTCTCAAGTTGAGAGCTAGGACATAGGAACCCAGAAACACGTGGGGTTTGGCAAGCTTTGCAGTATTGTTGAAATATTTGGGGTTCAGCAGCGCCCAGATATATTTTGGTCGAAGCAGCATTTCGCTTTCATTTTCTAAAGTCATGTGTATGTGGGGAAATGGAAACTGTGTACTTGGGATCATTTAACCCTCATTCACCAAAATATTGCATAGTAAATACTAGATCTGTGTTCAAGAAACGCTTGACACATTTCTTCTTTTTTTTTTTTTTTCTTTGAATCTGGAGTAAAAAACGTTGCTTTGAATGAACTCAGAAAAGTATAGAGCTTACTTCCAAAGTATCTCCTAATCAGTATGGGATTATAGTTTTGGGGTACAGGCCTCTTAGAAACAGGCCTGGGATGCTTAGGAGCCTTTCTACTGAGGCTTCCCAGAAACAACTCACTTGGCCCAACTAATGTTAGATGGTTAGATTTCTTTTTTCTTCTCTTCTGTTCTCTTCTTTCTTGTTCTTCTTCCTTCGCTTGCTTTCTTTCTTTCTTTCTTTCTTTCTTTCTTTCTTTCTTTCTTTCTTTTTCTTTCTTTCTTTCTTTCTTCTTTTGTATTTTTCAAGGTAAGTGTAGTCTCAGGCTGGCCTTGAACTCATGGCAATCCTCCTACCTTTGCCTCCCGAGTGCTGGGATTAAAGGTGTGTTCCACTATGCCTGGCTTAAGGTTAGATTTCTTTTGATGCAACTATTGCCCCAAATTAGTCCCAGCTTTAGCTTTATCTGAATCACATATCCCGTATCTTTTTAAAATTATATTTTGCCCATCATAGGCCTTTATGCATTAAATTTTTTAATATTGCTTTAAGTATTTTTTAATTTTTTATTGATAGCTTTCATAATTATAGACCATAAACCATTATGATTCCCTCCCCCTTCCCATTTTTCTTCCCCCCCATTATGTGTAGGTATTATCAGGCAATGAAATCATGAATATCGAGGCCATTTTGTGTCTAGAAGTTTGCATTTTAAGCAGTCCTACCCTTCCTTTGGCTCTTACAATCTTTCTGCTACCTCTTCCACAATAGACCCTGAGCCTCAGGAAGTGTGATAGAGATGTCCCAGTGCTGAACACTCCACTGTCACTTCTCAGCACTATGGTGTCTTTTGCATTATTCCAATGGTCACTGCCATCTGAAAAAGAGAAGCTTCTCAAGCCAAGAGTGAGAGTAGCATTATTCTTGGGTATGCTCATTTAAAAAAAAATGTGCTTGTAAGGCAGTTTGGTTGGCATAATATGTGTTTAGCCAGACAACAGCAGGTGTTACTCCCCTAGGGCTCATGACCTCCCCACTATGGGGTTTTCACTAAGGCTTCAGTACCAGGCATGCTTTCCCTCCCCTGGAGCAAGCTTCTAGTCCAATTAGAGAGCAATTGGTTTCCCCACAATAGAGGTGCCACTATTGCACCAGTTGGCCCGTTTGGTCTGGCTGGCCCATCTAAAAGTTTTATGCATTAATTTTTAACTTGAAATATTATATTTCAATGTAAAATATTATTTATCTTGCTTAATGAGGTTTGTGCTGTGGTCTCGCCGGCCTAGTAGCTTGTCATCCCTCTCTTTATCTGGGCTTCTCTCCATTTAGGGAACATCATGATCAGTGTGGGTGGGGCATGGTGGCCTGATAAATTCTATTCTAGTCCACCCATGACTTTTGGCTCTCTTTCTGGAAACCAGATGGCCTGTATGTAGGGTATCATTCAGGTACCTTTCCCCATGAGTCTCAGATGTAAGTCACAGGCCACAGAGATTGTAATTTCATTCTTATCAGGAAGTTTGTATAGATCATGATAAAATTAAAAAAATGTCCCCAAGACATAGCTTTTTCCATTAAAGTTACTCCAATCTGTAGATTAGCAAACAAGACATAGTTCATCTACACAATTATCCCAGAGATATCAAGAGTAGATTCTAAATCCAAGGAGAAGAAAACATTGGTTTGAGGACACACAAGCCTTTATTGTCAAGATTGGCTTTAAATTCATCGCTTTTTTATTCACAGGTGAAAGCTGAATCGTCATAGCTGTTGCCAGCAACGACTGAATAGCACCAGGTCCTATGCTGAGCATCTTAATTAAGTGCAGGATGTCAGTTAATCCTTACAACAGTTTCAAGTCAGAAATCAGATGAGAATGCTCAGGCACAGAGATGTGAACCTCATGAGGAATAGTGGACTCTAGAACTTTCCTACTCAGAGTTCTGATTCTCTTCCATTATTCTGCAAACCTCCTTTTTGTAGTACACACATCAGGAAGACACCAGCTTCCCTTCTTTCATGGAGCACGCATGTGTCTTCCACATTAAGACAAATGAATGGTCAAAATGCTACAATTCTTTCATTAAAGATTTGGTTTCTGAGAAAGAAAGAAAGAAAGAAAGAAAGAAAGAAAGAAAGAAAGAAAGAAAGAAAGAAAGAAAGAAAGAAAGAAAGAAAGAAAGAAAGAAAGAAAGAAAGAAAGAAAGAAAGAAAGAAAGAAAGAAAGAAAGAAAGAAAGAAAGAAAGAAAGAAAGAAAGAAAGAAAGAAAGAAAGAAAGAAGAAAAGAAAATCCTCAGTGCTCATTAAATGAAAGCCAGGCTCTCCTCCTTTCCCATGTCTCAGCTCCACAGTGTTCTGCTAGAGTTCAAAGCCAAGGTTCACTGGACAAACTGCCCCTGCTCTGTGTCCTCCAGGTCTAGATGGAGCAAGACAGATAGCAATTTACTGTAAATGTTTTTGGACGGGTTGAGGGATAGTAAGTACTAAAGAATTCCTAATTCTTTGGCAACAGCAAGAATGCCTGTCTGCTATCCTTAGAAACCCATCTAGACCTACAAAGCACTGTTGGATGGCTCCTGCTTTGGACATGCTGTGGACTCAGCTCTGCTGGAGTCATTTTCCTCTGGGAAGGCTTCTCACCCGGCCTCCACGGCTTCGTTGGGCGATCTCCCTACACTATCTCCCCAACCAAATCCCAATCCGTGGACTTGGTCTATTTCTTAAACCTCCGAGTTTCACAGAACATGGGGCTTTGAGAACTGACCAGTGATGCCTTCGGGCAGCCACCCTGACCTTGGGAAGTTCAAGTGTGGGAACTGTTGGTTAGCTAACAAGCGGCTCGAGGACCTGGGACTGAGGGCTCCGGGGCTTGCATCCAGAACTAGTTATATAAAAGCACTACCAAGAGAGGAGAGGACATAGTTTTCAACAAATCAATAAGGCAAACAAAGCTGCACGCTCTAGTGCCACAGCTGGGAAGCAGCGATGAGCAATGAATTTCTCATGGTAACAAATCCCAGCTCTTTGTAAAACAGATGCTGAGCTGGGGATTGGCACTGGATCTCTCCTGGCAGGAACTGCAGTGCTTCAGAGATCCTGTGTGCATAAACACAGCTGAGGGCCAGCAACCTGCTTTTCTGCTCTGCCAGGCTGGAGCAGCGGCGGGTCGGGTCCTTCATGCAGGGTTTCCATGGGGAAGAAAGCACACATGCAAAGCTGCTGCGGCCCACGCTCCAGAGAAACAATTAAACAGTTTTTCTTAACCTCTTGAACTTTTCATTTATTATTGCCATCCATTATGTCTACTTTCTCAAATCACAGAATCCCCAAACTGATCTCTGGGGTCAAGGGTTTATTGTTTAATGGAGATAGAACATTTTGTAAATTGCACAAAGTCACAATGTTTATAATAGATGCTTCTGGGGTACAGAATCTTTTCCATTTAACAAACAGTGAGCTTTGACATGTGATCGTCCTGCACAGCACAAATCTGGCCTAAGTGCAGTACTGGCGTGGATGCCTTACCAAATCCTTCCTGTAAACCAAGCGACATCTGCAGCCAAATAAAAACATTCCTTCCACCAAATACCAGGAAATGCTAAAAGTATCACCATTCCTCTAAGGTCATGCTAAAATGAAGTCTTGGCTTTAAGAACACAGAGTAAAAAAGAAGATGGCCAAATTTTTTGCTCAATACACATTTGCTGCTACAAGTCCTTGGGGAAAACCTCTTGTTTCAAATATGAACATGTGTATGGAGAATTTTCCTTAGGATTTAACCTTTGAATGAAAAGTGTAAATATTTTAAAAAGATGGACAATTGTTAAAAAATATTCCTGTTGTCTTTGTTTTTCCTAGAATTTGGAGTTTTTAAGTCAGACACAGATTTGGTTGAAATAAAGTAAACATCCTCAAAAATGTACCCAGCCAAAATAAGCAATATATAAATACCTAGGATTAACAAAATAATGAATATTCCTCAGTAAAGAAAGTTAACCAAGCATTGAACATTCTTGGAAAATGATAAGAAATAATGTCTTAAATTTAAATTTTAACCCCTCTTGTTAGAGAGCTAACCAATGATTTTGAAGAACAAATGTTCATGCCCTATGTCCCCCTGTATTTCTTTTGGGGACCTTATTAAGTTATAGCTACATGCAATCATTTGGACTATAACTGAAGTTTATGAAGACCATTGTTTAAAAGCGACTTTCAGCCTGCATGGTGCTACACACCTTTAATGCCAACACTTAGGAGGCAGAGGTAGGAGGACTACTACAAGTTCAAGGCCACAGTAAGACCACATAGTGAATTCCAGGGCAGCCTGGGCCAGAACGAGACCCTACCTCAAAAATATAAAATGAAATAATAAAATTTAAAAGTGACTTTCTTTGAGAGATTAATATAACTATGTTTTTATCTCATAATTGCTTCATGGTACAGAGTATACTTTTGGCTTATTTTTATGATGTAAAAACACATACAATCTTTACATTTTGTATTTGTAGTGGCTCAGGCAGATTTCCCTGAAAAGTTCTCCTCTTCCTAGATGTCCTTTGTAATATTCAGTTAATTTTTCTCTTACTGGCTCAATTTCAAGGAAGAATGTTTAATTAATGCTTGTTTTACTGTGTTTGCTTCCTTACAGGTCTCATTGCTGGGACTCAGCCTGGCCATTTCTGATTAGCCAGCAGGTGTCACTGTGGGTTTGGGTGGTAACCCCACTGACCACAGAAAAGAATGACTGATAATGAAGGAGGAATAAGAAGAGAAAAGGGGAAATAAAAGCAGGTTCTTAGAAGAAAAGAAAAAAATCCAGTTAAAAATCTCATACCTTCTTTAGTGAGAATCTTGGTGTTTTTATACCATCTTCCCAGCTCTGCTAGCCCAGAAATGAATCCATTTATGTGAGATTGATTGATGCTCTCTTAGAGGCTGAAGTTAACATATAAAATAGCAAGAGAGATGACCACAGTTAAGGAGTGGAGTCTTGTAGGTTGTTCCTAATCTCTCAAGTCTTACCTCTGTGCTTTATAGCTATACATCTTTTTGAACCAAACATACCCTTGCTTAACCTCAGAAGTGTACAATGTCTTCCAGTTTTTTGGTGGGTCATAGACTCATAGCCCAGAGAAAGATTTTGGCTATTCCTAACCTCAGTAGTAAAATAAATCCTACTGTTTCATTACCTGAAGGGGGTATCTTGGCCCTTCTTATATCTCCCTAAGATCTGGATTACTCATTTTCAACAAAGCTAGGCTATTCAAGTCGTATATATCTTTCTGAGTGCATGGTGTTTCTTAATAAATAAAATTTCAATTGGTAAAATTAACACATATTTCTTGAACAGCTGTCAACTTTAAGAACGGATGGCCATAAAACCTCCCTGCACAGAGAGGAATTCACAGCTGGCCTAATTTGAATAGCAGGCTATAAATTGATTTCTTTTTTGGCTTGCTATAAAAAATAAATAAAACACAATGTTCATGTTGCTGGTATAGGCAGGCAATTTATTAAGAAAAGATACAAGGCCCAATTTCCCTAAAATAAGGCTTAACACATGTAAAACATCCTAATTTTAGTCAAGTTCTGAAGAAAGCAAACCAGGAAAGGTTTTAAAGAAATAGAGAAATGGTTCTGTATTCTGGAGAGGTTTTTATGGTTTTGTCTACTATCTTCTCTTGCCGCCTGCCTCAGATCCTGGGCCATTCTTTCATAGTGATATTGTAGCATACCATTGTTGGCAACTAAACCCAGGAGCATTAAAAACAAAACCAATTACATCTACGGTATGAGCATCCTGAAATTTCTCTGGGGTGGGAGTAGGGTGGGGTTGAAACAGGTTCTCACAGATGGCCTGGAGATTGTGATCCTCCTGCCTCAGTCTGTCTAGGGCTGTGCTTTAGGTGTGCGTTATCACACCTGGCAGATCCTGTAATTTCTGTTTCATTTTAAATCCCTTCCTTTTATGTAATCAAATTTCTTAATCATACAGTATATCCATTTAGTACCAATTCTAATTAATAACTAAAATGATAAAGTTTGGAACAAAGAGATAGATTAAATTAGTAGGTCTGAAAATATAACAACTACAAGTCTGCAGACCTGGTGACCTCCAGCTTAGTCATCCATTTACACAGCTCTACCATAGGCTGACTTGACTCCGAAGGGTGGTTTACAACTCTCAGTAACAGTTCTGTGGAAAACCCATGTGTGCCTGTACACACCCCTATCCATAGATTTGCATGAAGAGACATCTTTTTCAATCTGGAGGTCAGGTCCCTTATACACACAAATGTATCATTCATGTAACATCATTTTCTTTGATGCTCAAAGATTAAGATTCATGTGTGCCAGGATTGCTCTGGAAGAACACGTGGGAATCATAGCAACGGGCCACTCTAAGCACACACAGCTGATGGGTGTGGAGTGGAAAGGAAGAAGAAAGAGAGCTGTGAAGGTATAAAACAATATTTATCCAGGGCAACCGAGCATCAACAAAGTTTTCTTTTCAATTAGATGCATCTGTCTTTGAGGAGTGGCATCCATCCTGCCCATTGCTTTACCCTTTGGAATAATGCCCACTATTTCCATGACAACTTAGTTAAAAATAATAGTGATCATAACTTCCTCTGAGCCTGATGACCTTGTCTACTGTGACTGCTATCGGAACCTTGATCACATGTGACTGGGTATTGTGTGTGTGTGTGTGTGCGCGCGTGCGTGCGTGCGTGTGTGTGTGTGTGTGTGTGTGTGTGTGTGTGTAAAAACTTGTGCATTTTCCCAATTGGAGTCAAACTTCTCTAAGACAGGAGTTGCATATCACATATGTCTTACCATTAAAACTTCTGTCTTAGTGCAAAGCATTTGGCGGGAGCTCCACGAATCTGTTAAATGAATGATAACGACAAAGGATCCTTGTGTTTGGCAAGCGTTGGCAATGCTAGATTACTTTATGTAGTTCACATAAATAATTCACTTCTTGTGGTTCCATGGCCTGATGTGAAAATTATGCATTTACTATGTTTTCATAGATATTAATGGGGGCTATTAAAACAGAAATTATTTCTAGGTTGGTGGTCTTAGGCCTGGGATTGAAAGAAAAAGACTTGAGGTAAATTTTCATTGTGAAAATAGTAAAACTCTCTACATTGCTTTGTTAAAGTTTAACAGTTTGTGTGAATGAGTTTTAATGTTTATTTAACAAAGAACAACAAAACATTAATTTTCTTTCATTTCAATACTTAATATAAAAATAGACCATAAAAGAATTGAAGCAGCCAATTTACCTTTGTGATATTTCCCTTTCTTAATATCCAATGATTTGTTTAAAAAATGTAGGTTAAAAATGAAACTGTGAATATGATGGTCTAATTTAAAACTTTGAAGAAGAAATATTATATTTATGCTCTGAGACATCAGGTTTAGTTATTACAAGCCAGATGGTATTATGTTTCTGTTGGGAAATCATTTTTAGGAGCTATTTAAAGAATTATAGTATGAAGCAAATCAAATCATTACCTACACTCTCTTTTTTAAAGGAGTGGAGGACAGTGTGAGGCAAGTGTGCAGAAAAGACTAATGTTTATGGATAATGATTATATTAGCATATTTCTACTCTCTTTGTCATCCAGGATAAACTCTAAGGACATGTCACAAATTTCTAAGCCACAATAAATCTGTGAATGTCAGACACTGTGTGTGGGTAAAATGGGTAATTTTCTGAACTTTAGTAAGCTTTCATTAGGGCAAAGGAAGTCCCTCAACATAATGTTTCCCCACTACAAACTACTGGCAGGAAGCCAAGGTATGCCCTTTGGCTTTCCTACAGCAAGAAGACATTTATGAAACTGCCCCACACCAATTTTTCCTCTCTTTGGAAAATCTTCTGGAAAGACCTTTCCAACGTGTAACCTGCTGAGGGAGATGTGGGAACATATTAATCATGCTCTCTTCAAAAGAATTCAGGACTGCCCTGCTCTGTATCAATAGGCCCATCTTCCTCCCGGGTGAGCCCCAAGCATGTCAGGAAAGTGCTGGCAAACAGCTCAGATAGAGACCCAGCAGATTATGGTAAGAAAGAAAAAAAAAATTCTGTTCTTCATCCAGAAATGAGGTTTGGCTGCTGTTGGTTTTGCTTCCAAAGGGGGAAAAAAACCAGCCTCAAAAATATGTGAGTAAATATATTGGGGACTTTCTTGTGTTTTTGTTTTATACAAAATCTCAAATTATCCCTATCAATGTTTATCATTAAACAATATTCATTTAAAATCATTCTAAGCTAGGAGTATCTTAGAGAAGTAACACTTGGTTAACCTCATACTCATCAACCTTGAAAATGGAATGTTTTCCTTTTAACTCGATTCCATTATTTCTTCTGTTAATTGGTTTGGCACTCTATAAAGCTAGAAGTTTAGTTATTACTTGCCCAACAAACTTTCCTGAATGTTTTTCTTTTCTCAGATGGGTATTCAGAACATGAGCTTTCCAGATCAATACAAAATTAAATTCAAAAAAACATAGTGATCCCACAGAACTGTCTATGTAGTACTAAGCCCTCAGGTAGGCTGAGGATGTTTCAGAATCACCTTGGTGTTATAAACCAAAATAATTGTCAAGATGGTTTCATGCATGATTATGAATATTTATCTTTTAAAACTAGCAGGACCAAATAAAAACACAAAAGAACTGTTAGCATAGACTAGGCTCATTTCTGGAAAAAATAAAATAAAATTAACAAATGCACTAGGAAACACTGGAATATTCTTTTTTTT